>CAWVQI010000460.1:0-30502 GCA_963932335.1 Andrena marginata | reverse complement strand
TTTTGTTCATAAAAATTAAAATTTGTAAAAAAAATCCAAAAAAATCGAAGATAGTTTAAATTAAATTTGATAAAATTTCGTTCATAAAATTAAAAATTTGTAAAAAATCCAAAAAAATCGATTATAGTATCAATTAAATTCGCTAAAATTTTGTTCATAAAAATTAAAATTTGTAAAAAAATCCAAAAAAATCGAAGATAGTTTCAATTAAATTTGCTAAATTTTGTTCATAAAAATTAAAATTTGTAAAAGAATCCAAAAAAATCGAAAATAGTTTCAATTAAATTTGCTAAAATTTCGTTCATAAAAATTAAAATTTGTTAAAAATCCAAAAACATCAAAGATAGTTTCAATTAAATTTGCTAAAATTTCGTTCATAAAAATTAAAATTTGTAAAAAATCCAAAAACATCAAAGATTGTTTCAATTAAATTTGCTAAAATTTCGATCATAAAAATGAAAATTTGTAAAAAAATCCAAAAAAATCAAAGGTAGTTTCAAATAAATTTGCTAAATATTCGTTCATAAAAATTAAAATTTGTAAAAAAATCCAAAAAAATCGAAGATAGTTTCAATTAAATTTGCTAAATTTTGTTCATAAAAATTAAAATTTGTAAAAGAATCCAAAAAAATCGAAAATAGTTTCAATTAAATTTGCTAAAATTTCGTTCATAAAAATTAAAATTTGTTAAAAATCCAAAAACATCAAAGATAGTTTCAATTAAATTTGCTAAAATTTCGTTCATAAAAATTAAAATTTGTAAAAAAATCCAAAAACATCAAAGATTGTTTCAATTAAATTTGCTAAAATTTCGTTCATAAAAATGAAAATTTGTAAAAAAATCGAAGATAGTTTCAATTAAATTTGCTAAAATTTCGTTCATAAAAAATTAAAATTTGTAAAAAAATCGAAGATAGTTTCAATTAAATTTGCTAAAATTTTGTTCATAAAAATTAAAATTTGTAAAAAAAATCCAAAAAAATCGAAGATAGTTTAAATTAAATTTGATAAAATTTCGTTCATAAAATTAAAAATTTGTAAAAAATCCAAAAAAATCGATTATAGTATCAATTAAATTCGCTAAAATTTTGTTCATAAAAATTAAAATTTGTAAGAAAATCCAAAAAAATCGAAGATAGTTTCAATTAAATTTGCTAAAATGTCGTCCATAAAAATTAAAATTTGTAAAAAAATCCAAAAAAATCGAAGATAGTTTCAATTAAATTTGCTAAAATTTCGTTCATAAAAATTAAAATTTGTAAGAAAATCCAAAAAAATCGAAGATAGTTTCAATTAAATTTGCTAAAATTTCGTTCATAAAAATTAAAATTTGTTAAAAATCCAAAAACATCAAAGATAGTTTCAATTAAATTTGCTAAAATTTCGTTCATAAAAATTAAAATTTGTAAAAAAATCCAAAAACATCAAAGATTGTTTCAATTAAATTTGCTAAAATTTCGTTCATAAAAATGAAAATTTGTAAAAAAATCGAAGATAGTTTCAATTAAATTTGCTAAAATTTCGTTCATAAAAATTAAAATTTGTAAAAAAATCAAAAAAAATCGAAGATAGTTTCAATTAAATTTGCTAAAATTTTGTTCATAAAAATTAAAATTTGTAAAAAAAATCCAAAAAAATCGAAGATAGTTCCAATTAAATTTGCTAAAATTTCGTTCATAAAAATTAAAATTTGTAAAAAAATCCAAAAAAATCGAAGAAAGTTTCAATTAAATTTGCTAAAATTTCGTTAATAAAAATTAAAAGTTGTATGACAAAAAAAAATCGAAGATAGCTTAAATTAAATTTGCTAAAATTTAGTTCACAAAACTTAAAAATTTAAAGAAAATAAAAAAAAATCGAAGATAGTTTCAATTAAATTTGCTAAAATTTCGTTCATAAAAATCAAAATTTGTTGGAGATGTGTTTTGCAATGCGCGCGCATGTGAGAGAGAGGCGGTTGGTGTTTTTCCGGTTCCTGGCGGCGCGTCTGTCCTGTAGTATGGAGATGATCGGATGCAGTCGTTAAAATTGTCTTTGGACGAATACTTGTATTGCGCACTTTATAACAAAACCCAATAGCTCTAACAGGTTATGGGCCCAGAGCGAAAGTAATTAGTTAAAGAATAGAAAAGAAAGAAGTGTGAAGTATGAAAAGTGATTAAAAATTGAAAAGAAGAGTAAAATTTGAGGTTAGGCAGACACGTGGCATGATGACGGCAAGTATCGGAAAATCGAATCAGATCGAGGTATTAACAAAGGATAACTACGATACGTGGTGCATACAGGCAGAAGCCCTGCTGATAAAAAACGATGGCTGGGAATATGCGAGTGGACAAAAGTGTAGGCCTGCTGAAATTGAAGCGGCCCGTGCATGGGATGTTGCCGATCAGAAGGCGAAATCTGATATTATACTCGCTATAAGCGCTAAAGAGTTAAAACAAATTAAAGGATGTAAAACTGCGCATGAGGTATGGGAAAAGCTGCAATCCATATATGCGTCGAAAGGCCCCGCGAAAAAGGCCGCGTTACTGAAAAGGCTGACCAGTCACCGCATGGCGCATGGTGCGGATGTGCGTGAACATATAAATAACTTCATTGAAGTTGTAGATAAGCTTGGTGATATGGGTATAGAAATTCACAAGGACCTGCAAAGTGCAATGTTGTTAAATAGTTTACCAGATACGTACGAAAACTTTAGATGTGCAATGGAATCCCGTGACGAGCTCCCAGATCTTGAGATGTTGAAGATAAAGATTTTAGAAGAATTTGAGACCAGAAAACAAAAACATAGTGATGAACCTGGTGCAATGGCAGCGAAGCAGAATGAGCAAGGAAAGGGAACAAAGGGGAAGTATAATAACTATGACAAAAACAGGTATGACAAAAATACAAATAATAGTAAATTCTCCCTAAAATGTTTCCACTGTGGCAAGTTGGGGCACAAAGCAATTAATTGTTATGCTAGAAAAGGTGCTACAAGTAAACCAAGCGCAGGTTCGGTGCAAGAAATGTTTTATGCAAATCACGTAGAGAGAGAAAAGGCATGTGCTGTTACGATGGATTCAGAACACAATAATTGGTGCTTGGATAGTGGTTGTACTAAGCACTTATGTAAGGATAAAGATAAATTTATTGAGTTGGAACCATCGGAACATAAGAAATTAAGTTTAGCTAGTCACATGTCAGCAAATGTTGAAGCGAAAGGAAATGTACAAATTCAAACATATTTAGATAATAATAATATTAAAGATATAGAATTTCAAGATACCCTATATGTTCCTGATTTAAGAGTTAATTTAGCATCGGTAGCAAAGATTACAGAAAGGGACAACGTAGTAATCTTCACCAAGCATGGAGCTGTTATAAAGGGAAAAGATGGAAGAATAAAAGCCAAAGCAAATAGAGTTGGTAATTTATATTACATACAAGAATATACAGAGCATGCTAGAAGTGTGGAGTGTCGAGACAGAAATTCTAACCTAAAACTATGGCATGAACGTCTCGGACATTTGAATGTGAGGGATTTAATGTTTATGGCAAGGGCTGAGAAGGCAATAGGAATTAAAATTCAAGGAAACAATACCATTTCATCATGTGAGAAATGCATACAAGGTAAGCTGGCGTCGACACCTTTTCCAAGAGAATCGAAAAGAAGTACAAGGTTGTTAGAAATAGTACATTCTGATTTATGTGGACCTATGAAAACAGAATCGATAGGTGGATCAAAATACATATTGACATTCATTGATGATTATTCAAGATGGTGCCAAGTGTATTTTTTAAAAACAAAAGATGAAGTGTTACAGCTATTCAAGGAATTTAAGAAATATGTTGAGACGTTGACCGAAAAGAAAATAAAGTACTTGCAGACAGATAATGGTCGGGAGTATTGCAATACAAGATTTGATGAATTTCTAAAAGAAAATGGAATTCAAAGGCGGTTAACAGTACCGCACACGCCGCAACAAAATGGTTTGGCTGAACGAAAAAATCGAACGCTAATAGAGACGGCAAGATGTATGTTGTTGCAGGCAGGACTATCGCACGGGTATTGGGCAGAAGCAGTTTCAACTGCTAATTATATTAGAAATAGATGCCCGGCCAGAGCATTGAATGGAAAAACTCCATTCGAATTATGGACAGGAAGACTACCGATTTTATCACATGTACGAATATTTGGAATGGAAGCATACATTCTAAATAAAGATCCAAGAAAGAACAAATTTGAAGATAGGACGAAAACAGGGATATTTATAGGTTACTGTGAACGATCCAAAGCATACAGAGTGTGGCTACCAGCAGAAAGGAAAGTGGTAGTATCAAGGGATATCAGAGTTATCGAACATAAAAACGAAGAACATGAAAAGGAAACCCCTGATGAGAAGAGGAAGCAAGAGGAAGTTAAAAATGTAATACAAGTTCAGGATGAAATTAGTCATACTAATGTCGATCCTGACATGGCAAATGATGTCCAAACTACAGGTGAGACGGTAGAGGAAGAAAATGTAACCAGTGCATTGAAAAGGGCACCTGGGAGGCCAAAAATTGTGAGGACAGGTATGAGGGGTCGTCCTAGGAGATTATTTCATTATAAGGATGCACAAAACGAAGATTACCCACCAAATCCAATGCAAAACGATGAAGGGGTTGAAGAGAATGGTAGTAACCAGATTGCAGAGGCCAACTTGGTTACGTTAGCCGCCAACATGGCTGACATATCGGTAAATGATGCACTGCAAGGAGATGACCAAGAAGAGTGGAAAAGAGCCATAAGAACAGAGGTAAAATGTTTAGTTAAAAATGATACGTTTGACATTAGAGAAAAACCAGAGAACGGAAGGGTAATAGGGTGTCGCACAGTTCTTGTAAATAAATATCGGGCTGATGGATCGTTAGAAAAACGAAAGGCGAGGATAGTGGCCAAGGGGTTTACACAACGCCCAGGAATTGATTTTGGAGATACGTTCGCACCGGTTGCGAGGCTGGATTCCATCAGATTACTGTTAGCCTTGGCGGTTAAATTGAACATGATGGTGGAACAGCTAGATGTAACAAGTGCATATCTCAATGGGATTTTAAAAGAAGATATTTATATGGACGTGCCTGAAGGATTTGAAGAAAGTTTAGCTGAAATAGTAGCGGATACGAGAGAAGAGAAGAAAATACAGGAAAAGGCGAAAAGCATATTAGAACAAATAAAGTCTCGGAATCATCCTGTATGTTATTTGAAGAAGGCTTTATATGGTCTGAAACAAGCTGGGAAACAGTGGAATGAAAAGCTGGATGAAAAATTGAAGAAGTTAGGATTAAGTCCTACAGTTTCCGATCCATGCGTATACAGTGGCCAAAGAGGGAATACCAGGTTGTATATAGCCGTGTATGTAGATGACATCATAATTGTATCTGATGATCATAAGTGGATCAAGAACGTAAAAATTGAATTGGCCAAGGATTTTGATATAAAAGATTTAGGAAGAATCGGGTATTGCTTAGGTATCAATATTAAACAAGATGCAGAGGGGGTAAGCATGACTCAAGAAAAATATATTACTGATTTATTACAAAGATTTGGAATGGATGGCTGTAATCCAGTATGTACGCCAATGGATAAAGATGCAATATTAGAAAATAATAAAGGCGTAGAAAACCAGAGGAGGCCTTATCGTGAACTGGTTGGTTCGTTAATGTATTTGGCTGTGGCAACCAGGCCTGATATTGCTCACGCAGTGAGCGTCCTGGCCCAGTTCAACGATTGTAATACGGAGGCTCATTGGCAAGCAGCTAAGAGGGTATTGCGATACCTTAAGAGAACATGTAATTACGGTATTGTTTTCAGGAAATCAGACGCCGAAATAGCGGCATATGTGGATGCCGATTGGGGAAGGTGCAAGCTCGACAGGAAGTCGTACACCGGATATATATTTAATATGTCGATGGGTCCAATCAGTTGGAAATCACAAAAACAACGAACAGTTGCCATGTCCTCAACCGAAGCAGAATATGTGGCAATCGCGGAAGCTGTTAAACATGCGTTATATATATCTAAGTTTATCAAAGAGTTAAATGTAAATAATTTGGATAATATTGTAATTTACAACGATAATAAGGGAGCGCAACTATTGTCAAAGAGTGCGATTGTACATCCGAGGACAAAGCACATAGATATTAAGTTTCATTTTATAAGAGATGCCTTGCGGAATGAAAGTTTGAGTTTACAGTATATGTCAACGAATTGTATGCCTGCAGATGTACTTACCAAACCGTTGTCAAGAGATAAGCATTATTTTTGTATGAGTGAGATGAATGTAACAGAGATTGTTCCGCGCGTGTCTTGAGAGGAGGTGTTGGAGATGTGTTTTGCAATGCGCGCGCATGTGAGAGAGAGGCGGTTGGTGTTTTTCCGGTTCCTGGCGGCGCGTCTGTCCTGTAGTATGGAGATGATCGGATGCAGTCGTTAAAATTGTCTTTGGACGAATACTTGTATTGCGCAGTTTATAACAAAACCCAATAGCTCTAACAAAATTTGTAAGAAAATCCAAAAAAATCGAAGATAGCTTGAATTAAATTTGCTAAAATTTAGTTCATAAAACTTAAAAATTTAAAGAAAATCAAAAAAAAATCGAAGATAGTTTTAATTACATTTGCTAAAATTTCGTTCATAAAAATCATAATTTGTAAGAAAATCCAAAAAAATCGAAGATAGCTTGAATTAAATTTGCTAAAATTTAGTTCATAAAACTTAAAAATTTTAAGAAAATCCAAAAAAATCGAAGATAGTTTAAATTAAATTTGATAAAATTTCGTTCATAAAAATAAAAATTTGTAAAAAAATCCAAAAAAATCGAAGATAGTTTCAATAAAATTTGCTAAAATTTCGTTCATAAAAATTAAAATTTGTAAGAAAATCCAAAAAAAAAGAAGATAGTTTCAATTAAATTTGCTAAAATGTCGTTCATAAAAATGAAAATTTGTAAAAAAATCCAAAAAAATCGAAGATAGTCTCAATTAAATTTGCTAAAATTTCGTTCATAAAAATTAAAATTTGTAAAAAAATCCAAAAAAATCGAAGATAGTTCCAATTAAATTTGCTAAAATTTCGTTCATAAAAATTAAAATTTGTAAAAAAATCCAAAAAAATCGAAGATAGTTTCAATTAAATTTGCTAAAATTTCGTTCATAAAATTTAAAATTTGTAAAAAAAATCCAAAAAAATCGAAGATATTTTCAATTAAAATTGCTAAAATTTCGTTCATAAAAATAAAATTTGTAAAAAAATCCAAAAACATCAAAGATTGTTTCAATTAAATTTGCTAAAATTTCGATCATAAAAATGAAAATTTGTAAAAAATCCAAATAAATCGAAGGTAGTTTCAATTAAATTTGCTAAAATTTCGTTCAAAAAAATTAAAATTTGTAAGAAAATCCAAAAAAATCGAAGATAGTTTCAATTAAATTTGCTAAAATTTCGTTCATAAAAATTAAAATTTGTAAAAAATCCAAAAACATCAAAGATTGTTTCAATTAAATTTGCTAAAATTTCGTTCATAAAAATGAAAATTTGTAAAAAAATCGAAGATAGTTTCAATTAAATTTGCTAAAATTTCGTTCATAAAAATCAAAATTTGTAAGAAAATCCAAAAAAATCGAAGATAGCTTGAATTAAATTTGCTAAAATTTAGTTCATAAAACTTAAAAATTTAAAGAAAATCAAAAAAAATCGAAGATAGTTTTAATTAAATTTGCTAAAATTTCGTTCATAAAAATCAAAATTTGTAAGAAAATCCAAAAAAATCGAAGATAGCTTGAATTAAATTTGCTAAAATTTAGTTCATAAAACTTAAAAATTTTAAGAAAATCCAAAAAAATCGAAGATAGTTTAAATTAAATTTGATAAAATTTCGTTCATAAAAATAAAAATTTGTAAAAAAATCCAAAAAAATCGATTATAGTATCAATTAAATTCGCTAAAATTTTGTTCATAAAAATTAAAATTTGTAAGAAAATCCAAAAAAATCGAAGATAGTTTCAGTTAAATTTGCTAAAATGTCGTCCATAAAAATTAAAATTTGTAAAAAAATCCAAAAAAATCGAAGATAGTTTCAATTAAATTTGCTAAAATTTCGTTCATAAAAATTAAAATTTGTAAGAAAATCCAAAAAAATCGAAGATAGTTTCCATTAAATTTGCTAAAATTTCGTTCATAAAAATGGAAATTTGTAAAAAAATCCAAAAAAATCGAAGATAGTCTCAATTAAATTTGCTAAAATTTCGTTCATAAAAATTAAAATTTGTAAAAAAATCCAAAAACATCAAAGATTGTTTCATTTAAATTTGCTAAAATGTCGTCCATAAATATTAAAATTTGTAAAAAAAATCCAAAAAAATCGAAGATAGTTTAAATTAAATTACTAAAATTTCGTTCATAAAAATTAAAATTTGTAAAAAAATCCAAAAAAATCGAAGATAGTTTCGATTAAATTTGCTAAAATTTCGTTCATAAAAATAAAAATTTGTAAAAAATCCAAAAACATCAAAGATTGTTTCAATTAAATTTGCTAAAATTTCGATCATAAAAATGAAAATTTGTAAAAAAATCCAAAAAAATCAAAGGTAGTTTCAAATAAATTTGCTAAATATTCGTTCATAAAAATTAAAATTTGTAAAAAAATCCAAAAAAATCGAAGATAGTTTCAATTAAATTTGCTAAATTTTGTTCATAAAAATTAAAATTTGTAAAAGAATCCAAAAAAATCGAAAATAGTTTCAATTAAATTTGCTAAAATTTCGTTCATAAAAATTAAAATTTGTTAAAAATCCAAAAACATCAAAGATAGTTTCAATTAAATTTGCTAAAATTTCGTTCATAAAAATTAAAATTTGTAAAAAAATCCAAAAACATCAAAGATTGTTTCAATTAAATTTGCTAAAATTTCGTTCATAAAAATGAAAATTTGTAAAAAAATCGAAGATAGTTTCAATTAAATTTGCTAAAATTTCGTTCATAAAAATTAAAATTTGTAAAAAAATCGAAGATAGTTTCAATTAAATTTGCTAAAATTTTGTTCATAAAAATTAAAATTTGTAAAAAAAATCCAAAAAAATCGAAGATAGTTTAAATTAAATTTGATAAAATTTCGTTCATAAAATTAAAAATTTGTAAAAAATCCAAAAAAATCGATTATAGTATCAATTAAATTCGCTAAAATTTTGTTCATAAAAATTAAAATTTGTAAGAAAATCCAAAAAAATCGAAGATAGTTTCAATTAAATTTGCTAAAATGTCGTCCATAAAAATTAAAATTTGTAAAAAAATCCAAAAAAATCGAAGATAGTTTCAATTAAATTTGCTAAAATTTCGTTCATAAAAATTAAAATTTGTAAGAAAATCCAAAAAAATCGAAGATAGTTTCAATTAAATTTGCTAAAATTTCGTTCATAAAAATTAAAATTTGTTAAAAATCCAAAAACATCAAAGATAGTTTCAATTAAATTTGCTAAAATTTCGTTCATAAAAATTAAAATTTGTAAAAAAATCCAAAAACATCAAAGATTGTTTCAATTAAATTTGCTAAAATTTCGTTCATAAAAATGAAAATTTGTAAAAAAATCGAAGATAGTTTCAATTAAATTTGCTAAAATTTCGTTCATAAAAATTAAAATTTGTAAAAAAATCAAAAAAAATCGAAGATAGTTTCAATTAAATTTGCTAAAATTTTGTTCATAAAAATTAAAATTTGTAAAAAAAATCCAAAAAAATCGAAGATAGTTCCAATTAAATTTGCTAAAATTTCGTTCATAAAAATTAAAATTTGTAAAAAAATCCAAAAAAATCGAAGAAAGTTTCAATTAAATTTGCTAAAATTTCGTTAATAAAAATTAAAAGTTGTATGACAAAAAAAAATCGAAGATAGCTTAAATTAAATTTGCTAAAATTTAGTTCACAAAACTTAAAAATTTAAAGAAAATAAAAAAAAATCGAAGATAGTTTCAATTAAATTTGCTAAAATTTCGTTCATAAAAATCAAAATTTGTTGGAGATGTGTTTTGCAATGCGCGCGCATGTGAGAGAGAGGCGGTTGGTGTTTTTCCGGTTCCTGGCGGCGCGTCTGTCCTGTAGTATGGAGATGATCGGATGCAGTCGTTAAAATTGTCTTTGGACGAATACTTGTATTGCGCACTTTATAACAAAACCCAATAGCTCTAACAGGTTATGGGCCCAGAGCGAAAGTAATTAGTTAAAGAATAGAAAAGAAAGAAGTGTGAAGTATGAAAAGTGATTAAAAATTGAAAAGAAGAGTAAAATTTGAGGTTAGGCAGACACGTGGCATGATGACGGCAAGTATCGGAAAATCGAATCAGATCGAGGTATTAACAAAGGATAACTACGATACGTGGTGCATACAGGCAGAAGCCCTGCTGATAAAAAACGATGGCTGGGAATATGCGAGTGGACAAAAGTGTAGGCCTGCTGAAATTGAAGCGGCCCGTGCATGGGATGTTGCCGATCAGAAGGCGAAATCTGATATTATACTCGCTATAAGCGCTAAAGAGTTAAAACAAATTAAAGGATGTAAAACTGCGCATGAGGTATGGGAAAAGCTGCAATCCATATATGCGTCGAAAGGCCCCGCGAAAAAGGCCGCGTTACTGAAAAGGCTGACCAGTCACCGCATGGCGCATGGTGCGGATGTGCGTGAACATATAAATAACTTCATTGAAGTTGTAGATAAGCTTGGTGATATGGGTATAGAAATTCACAAGGACCTGCAAAGTGCAATGTTGTTAAATAGTTTACCAGATACGTACGAAAACTTTAGATGTGCAATGGAATCCCGTGACGAGCTCCCAGATCTTGAGATGTTGAAGATAAAGATTTTAGAAGAATTTGAGACCAGAAAACAAAAACATAGTGATGAACCTGGTGCAATGGCAGCGAAGCAGAATGAGCAAGGAAAGGGAACAAAGGGGAAGTATAATAACTATGACAAAAACAGGTATGACAAAAATACAAATAATAGTAAATTCTCCCTAAAATGTTTCCACTGTGGCAAGTTGGGGCACAAAGCAATTAATTGTTATGCTAGAAAAGGTGCTACAAGTAAACCAAGCGCAGGTTCGGTGCAAGAAATGTTTTATGCAAATCACGTAGAGAGAGAAAAGGCATGTGCTGTTACGATGGATTCAGAACACAATAATTGGTGCTTGGATAGTGGTTGTACTAAGCACTTATGTAAGGATAAAGATAAATTTATTGAGTTGGAACCATCGGAACATAAGAAATTAAGTTTAGCTAGTCACATGTCAGCAAATGTTGAAGCGAAAGGAAATGTACAAATTCAAACATATTTAGATAATAATAATATTAAAGATATAGAATTTCAAGATACCCTATATGTTCCTGATTTAAGAGTTAATTTAGCATCGGTAGCAAAGATTACAGAAAGGGACAACGTAGTAATCTTCACCAAGCATGGAGCTGTTATAAAGGGAAAAGATGGAAGAATAAAAGCCAAAGCAAATAGAGTTGGTAATTTATATTACATACAAGAATATACAGAGCATGCTAGAAGTGTGGAGTGTCGAGACAGAAATTCTAACCTAAAACTATGGCATGAACGTCTCGGACATTTGAATGTGAGGGATTTAATGTTTATGGCAAGGGCTGAGAAGGCAATAGGAATTAAAATTCAAGGAAACAATACCATTTCATCATGTGAGAAATGCATACAAGGTAAGCTGGCGTCGACACCTTTTCCAAGAGAATCGAAAAGAAGTACAAGGTTGTTAGAAATAGTACATTCTGATTTATGTGGACCTATGAAAACAGAATCGATAGGTGGATCAAAATACATATTGACATTCATTGATGATTATTCAAGATGGTGCCAAGTGTATTTTTTAAAAACAAAAGATGAAGTGTTACAGCTATTCAAGGAATTTAAGAAATATGTTGAGACGTTGACCGAAAAGAAAATAAAGTACTTGCAGACAGATAATGGTCGGGAGTATTGCAATACAAGATTTGATGAATTTCTAAAAGAAAATGGAATTCAAAGGCGGTTAACAGTACCGCACACGCCGCAACAAAATGGTTTGGCTGAACGAAAAAATCGAACGCTAATAGAGACGGCAAGATGTATGTTGTTGCAGGCAGGACTATCGCACGGGTATTGGGCAGAAGCAGTTTCAACTGCTAATTATATTAGAAATAGATGCCCGGCCAGAGCATTGAATGGAAAAACTCCATTCGAATTATGGACAGGAAGACTACCGATTTTATCACATGTACGAATATTTGGAATGGAAGCATACATTCTAAATAAAGATCCAAGAAAGAACAAATTTGAAGATAGGACGAAAACAGGGATATTTATAGGTTACTGTGAACGATCCAAAGCATACAGAGTGTGGCTACCAGCAGAAAGGAAAGTGGTAGTATCAAGGGATATCAGAGTTATCGAACATAAAAACGAAGAACATGAAAAGGAAACCCCTGATGAGAAGAGGAAGCAAGAGGAAGTTAAAAATGTAATACAAGTTCAGGATGAAATTAGTCATACTAATGTCGATCCTGACATGGCAAATGATGTCCAAACTACAGGTGAGACGGTAGAGGAAGAAAATGTAACCAGTGCATTGAAAAGGGCACCTGGGAGGCCAAAAATTGTGAGGACAGGTATGAGGGGTCGTCCTAGGAGATTATTTCATTATAAGGATGCACAAAACGAAGATTACCCACCAAATCCAATGCAAAACGATGAAGGGGTTGAAGAGAATGGTAGTAACCAGATTGCAGAGGCCAACTTGGTTACGTTAGCCGCCAACATGGCTGACATATCGGTAAATGATGCACTGCAAGGAGATGACCAAGAAGAGTGGAAAAGAGCCATAAGAACAGAGGTAAAATGTTTAGTTAAAAATGATACGTTTGACATTAGAGAAAAACCAGAGAACGGAAGGGTAATAGGGTGTCGCACAGTTCTTGTAAATAAATATCGGGCTGATGGATCGTTAGAAAAACGAAAGGCGAGGATAGTGGCCAAGGGGTTTACACAACGCCCAGGAATTGATTTTGGAGATACGTTCGCACCGGTTGCGAGGCTGGATTCCATCAGATTACTGTTAGCCTTGGCGGTTAAATTGAACATGATGGTGGAACAGCTAGATGTAACAAGTGCATATCTCAATGGGATTTTAAAAGAAGATATTTATATGGACGTGCCTGAAGGATTTGAAGAAAGTTTAGCTGAAATAGTAGCGGATACGAGAGAAGAGAAGAAAATACAGGAAAAGGCGAAAAGCATATTAGAACAAATAAAGTCTCGGAATCATCCTGTATGTTATTTGAAGAAGGCTTTATATGGTCTGAAACAAGCTGGGAAACAGTGGAATGAAAAGCTGGATGATAAATTGAAGAAGTTAGGATTAAGTCCTACAGTTTCCGATCCATGCGTATACAGTGGCCAAAGAGGGAATACCAGGTTGTATATAGCCGTGTATGTAGATGACATCATAATTGTATCTGATGATCATAAGTGGATCAAGAACGTAAAAATTGAATTGGCCAAGGATTTTGATATAAAAGATTTAGGAAGAATCGGGTATTGCTTAGGTATCAATATTAAACAAGATGCAGAGGGGGTAAGCATGACTCAAGAAAAATATATTACTGATTTATTACAAAGATTTGGAATGGATGGCTGTAATCCAGTATGTACGCCAATGGATAAAGATGCAATATTAGAAAATAATAAAGGCGTAGAAAACCAGAGGAGGCCTTATCGTGAACTGGTTGGTTCGTTAATGTATTTGGCTGTGGCAACCAGGCCTGATATTGCTCACGCAGTGAGCGTCCTGGCCCAGTTCAACGATTGTAATACGGAGGCTCATTGGCAAGCAGCTAAGAGGGTATTGCGATACCTTAAGAGAACATGTAATTACGGTATTGTTTTCAGGAAATCAGACGCCGAAATAGCGGCATATGTGGATGCCGATTGGGGAAGGTGCAAGCTCGACAGGAAGTCGTACACCGGATATATATTTAATATGTCGATGGGTCCAATCAGTTGGAAATCACAAAAACAACGAACAGTTGCCATGTCCTCAACCGAAGCAGAATATGTGGCAATCGCGGAAGCTGTTAAACATGCGTTATATATATCTAAGTTTATCAAAGAGTTAAATGTAAATAATTTGGATAATATTGTAATTTACAACGATAATAAGGGAGCGCAACTATTGTCAAAGAGTGCGATTGTACATCCGAGGACAAAGCACATAGATATTAAGTTTCATTTTATAAGAGATGCCTTGCGGAATGAAAGTTTGAGTTTACAGTATATGTCAACGAATTGTATGCCTGCAGATGTACTTACCAAACCGTTGTCAAGAGATAAGCATTATTTTTGTATGAGTGAGATGAATGTAACAGAGATTGTTCCGCGCGCGTCTTGAGAGGAGGTGTTGGAGATGTGTTTTGCAATGCGCGCGCATGTGAGAGAGAGGCGGTTGGTGTTTTTCCGGTTCCTGGCGGCGCGTCTGTCCTGTAGTATGGAGATGATCGGATGCAGTCGTTAAAATTGTCTTTGGACGAATACTTGTATTGCGCAGTTTATAACAAAACCCAATAGCTCTAACAAAATTTGTAAGAAAATCCAAAAAAATCGAAGATAGCTTGAATTAAATTTGCTAAAATTTAGTTCATAAAACTTAAAAATTTAAAGAAAATCAAAAAAAAATCGAAGATAGTTTTAATTACATTTGCTAAAATTTCGTTCATAAAAATAAAAATTTGTAAAAAAATTCAAAAAAATCGATTATAGTATCAATTAAATTCGCTAAAATTTTGTTCATAAAAATTAAAATTTGTAAGAAAATCCAAAAAAATCGAAGATAGTTTCAGTTAAATTTGCTAAAATGTCGTCCATAAAAATTAAAATTTGTAAAAAAATCCAAAAAAATCGAAGATAGTTTCAATTAAATTTGCTAAAATTTCGTTCATAAAAATTAAAATTTGTAAGAAAATCCAAAAAAATCGAAAATAGTTTCCATTAAATTTGCTAAAATTTCGTTCATAAAAATGGAAATTTGTAAAAAAATCCAAAAAAATCGAAGATAGTCTCAATTAAATTTGCTAAAATTTCGTTCATAAAAATTAAAATTTGTAAAAAAATCCAAAAAAATCGAAGATAGTTTCGATTAAATTTGCTAAAATTTCGTTCATAAAAATAAAAATTTGTAAAAAATCCAAAAACATCAAAGATTGTTTCAATTAAATTTGCTAAAATTTCGATCATAAAAATGAAAATTTGTAAAAAAATCCAAAAAAATCAAAGGTAGTTTCAAATAAATTTGCTAAATATTCGTTCATAAAAATTAAAATTTGTAAAAAAATCCAAAAAAATCGAAGATAGTTTCAATTAAATTTGCTAAATTTTGTTCATAAAAATTAAAATTTGTAAAAAAATCCAAAAAAATCGAAAATAGTTTCAATTAAATTTGCTAAAATTTCGTTCATAAAAATTAAAATTTGTTAAAAATCCAAAAACATCAAAGATAGTTTCAATTAAATTTGCTAAAATTTCGTTCATAAAAATTAAAATTTGTAAAAAAATCCAAAAACATCAAAGATTGTTTCAATTAAATTTGCTAAAATTTCGTTCATAAAAATGAAAATTTGTAAAAAAATCGAAGATAGTTTCAATTAAATTTGCTAAAATTTCGTTCATAAAAATTAAAATTTGTAAAAAAATCGAAGATAGTTTCAATTAAATTTGCTAAAATTTTGTTCATAAAAATTAAAATTTGTAAAAAAAATCCAAAAAAATCGAAGATAGTTTAAATTAAATTTGATAAAATTTCGTTCATAAAATTAAAAATTTGTAAAAAATCCAAAAAAATCGATTATAGTATCAATTAAATTCGCTAAAATTTTGTTCATAAAAATTAAAATTTGTAAGAAAATCCAAAAAAATCGAAGATAGTTTCAATTAAATTTGCTAAAATGTCGTCCATAAAAATTAAAATTTGTAAAAAAATCCAAAAAAATCGAAGATAGTTTCAATTAAATTTGCTAAAATTTCGTTCATAAAAATTAAAATTTGTAAGAAAATCCAAAAAAATCGAAGATAGTTTCAATTAAATTTGCTAAAATTTCGTTCATAAAAATTAAAATTTGTTAAAAATCCAAAAACATCAAAGATAGTTTCAATTAAATTTGCTAAAATTTCGTTCATAAAAATTAAAATTTGTAAAAAAATCCAAAAACATCAAAGATTGTTTCAATTAAATTTGCTAAAATTTCGTTCATAAAAATGAAAATTTGTAAAAAAATCGAAGATAGTTTCAATTAAATTTGCTAAAATTTCGTTCATAAAAATTAAAATTTGTAAAAAAATCAAAAAAAATCGAAGATAGTTTCAATTAAATTTGCTAAAATTTTGTTCATAAAAATTAAAATTTGTAAAAAAAATCCAAAAAAATCGAAGATAGTTCCAATTAAATTTGCTAAAATTTCGTTCATAAAAATTAAAATTTGTAAAAAAATCCAAAAAAATCGAAGAAAGTTTCAATTAAATTTGCTAAAATTTCGTTAATAAAAATTAAAAGTTGTATGACAAAAAAAAATCGAAGATAGCTTAAATTAAATTTGCTAAAATTTAGTTCACAAAACTTAAAAATTTAAAGAAAATAAAAAAAAATCGAAGATAGTTTCAATTAAATTTGCTAAAATTTCGTTCATAAAAATCAAAATTTGTAAGAAAATCCAAAAAAAAAAGAAGATAGTTTCAATTAAATTTGCTAAAATGTCGTTCATAAAAATGAAAATTTGTAAAAAAATCCAAAAAAATCGAAGATAGTCTCAATTAAATTTGCTAAAATTTCGTTCATAAAAATTAAAATTTGTAAAAAAATCCAAAAAAATCGAAGATAGTTCCAATTAAATTTGCTAAAATTTCGTTCATAAAAATTAAAATTTGTAAAAAAATCCAAAAAAATCGAAGATAGTTTCAATTAAATTTGCTAAAATTTCGTTCATAAAATTTAAAATTTGTAAAAAAAATCCAAAAAAATCGAAGATATTTTCAATTAAAATTGCTAAAATTTCGTTCATAAAAATAAAATTTGTAAAAAAATCCAAAAACATCAAAGATTGTTTCAATTAAATTTGCTAAAATTTCGATCATAAAAATGAAAATTTGTAAAAAATCCAAATAAATCGAAGGTAGTTTCAATTAAATTTGCTAAAATTTCGTTCAAAAAAATTAAAATTTGTAAGAAAATCCAAAAAAATCGAAGATAGTTTCAATTAAATTTGCTAAAATTTCGTTCATAAAAATTAAAATTTGTAAAAAATCCAAAAACATCAAAGATTGTTTCAATTAAATTTGCTAAAATTTCGTTCATAAAAATGAAAATTTGTAAAAAAATCGAAGATAGTTTCAATTAAATTTGCTAAAATTTCGTTCATAAAAATCAAAATTTGTAAGAAAATCCAAAAAAATCGAAGATAGCTTGAATTAAATTTGCTAAAATTTAGTTCATAAAACTTAAAAATTTAAAGAAAATCAAAAAAAATCGAAGATAGTTTTAATTAAATTTGCTAAAATTTCGTTCATAAAAATCATAATTTGTAAGAAAATCCAAAAAAATCGAAGATAGCTTGAATTAAATTTGCTAAAATTTAGTTCATAAAACTTAAAAATTTTAAGAAAATCCAAAAAAATCGAAGATAGTTTAAATTAAATTTGATAAAATTTCGTTCATAAAAATAAAAATTTGTAAAAAAATCCAAAAAAATCGAAGATAGTCTCAATTAAATTTGCTAAAATTTCGTTCATAAAAATTCAAATTTGTAAAAAAATCCAAAAACATCAAAGATTGTTTCATTTAAATTTGCTAAAATGTCGTCCATAAATATTAAAATTTGTAAAAAAAATCCAAAAAAATCGAAGATAGTTTCAATTAAATTTACTAAAATTTCGTTCATAAAAATTAAAATTTGTAAAAAAATCCAAAAACATCAAAGATTGTTTCAATTAAATTTGCTAAAATTTCGATCATAAAAATGAAAATTTGTAAAAAAATCCAAAAAAATCGAAGGTAGTTTCAAATAAATTTGCTAAATATTCGTTCATAAAAATTAAAATTTGTAAAAAAATCCAAAAAAATCGAAGATAGTTTCGATTAAATTTGCTAAAATTTCGTTCATAAAAATAAAAATTTGTAAAAAATCCAAAAACATCAAAGATTGTTTCAATTAAATTTGCTAAAATTTCGATCATAAAAATGAAAATTTGTAAAAAAATCAAAAAAAATCAAAGGTAGTTTCAAATAAATTTGCTAAATATTCGTTCATAAAAATTAAAATTTGTAAAAAAATCCAAAAAAATCGAAGATAGTTCCAATTAAATTTGCTAAAATTTCGTTCATAAAAATTAAAATTTGTAAAAAAATCCAAAAACATCAAAGATTGTTTCAATTAAATTTGCTAAAATTTCGTTCATAAAAATGAAAATTTGTAAAAAAATCGAAGATAGTTTCAATTAAATTTGCTAAAATTTCGTTCATAAAAATTAAAATTTGTAAAAAAATAAAAAAAAATCGAAGATAGTTTCAATTAAATTTGCTAAAATTTTGTTCATAAAAATTAAAATTTGTAAAAAAAATCCAAAAAAATCGAAGATAGTTCCAATTAAATTTGCTAAAATTTCGTTCATAAAAATTAAAATTTGTAAAAAAATCCAAAAAAATCGAAGAAAGTTTCAATTAAATTTGCTAAAATTTCGTTAATAAAAATTAAAAGTTGTATGACAAAAAAAAATCGAAGATAGCTTAAATTAAATTTGCTAAAATTTAGTTCACAAAACTTAAAAATTTAAAGAAAATAAAAAAAAATCGAAGATAGTTTCAATTAAATTTGCTAAAATTTCGTTCATAAAAATCAAAATTTGTTGGAGATGTGTTTTGCAATGCGCGCGCATGTGAGAGAGAGGCGGTTGGTGTTTTTCCGGTTCCTGGCGGCGCGTCTGTCCTGTAGTATGGAGATGATCGGATGCAGTCGTTAAAATTGTCTTTGGACGAATACTTGTATTGCGCACTTTATAACAAAACCCAATAGCTCTAACAGGTTATGGGCCCAGAGCGAAAGTAATTAGTTAAAGAATAGAAAAGAAAGAAGTGTGAAGTATGAAAAGTGATTAAAAATTGAAAAGAAGAGTAAAATTTGAGGTTAGGCAGACACGTGGCATGATGAC
Source organism: Andrena marginata (assembly GCA_963932335.1). Classification (NCBI taxonomy): domain Eukaryota; kingdom Metazoa; phylum Arthropoda; class Insecta; order Hymenoptera; family Andrenidae; genus Andrena; species Andrena marginata. The sequence goes on along the minus strand of CAWVQI010000460.1, from coordinate 11,246 downwards.
GGCAAGTATCGGAAAATCGAATCAGATCGAGGTATTAACAAAGGATAACTACGATACGTGGTGCATACAGGCAGAAGCCCTGCTGATAAAAAACGATGGCTGGGAATATGCGAGTGGACAAAAGTGTAGGCCTGCTGAAATTGAAGCGGCCCGTGCATGGGATGTTGCCGATCAGAAGGCGAAATCTGATATTATACTCGCTATAAGCGCTAAAGAGTTAAAACAAATTAAAGGATGTAAAACTGCGCATGAGGTATGGGAAAAGCTGCAATCCATATATGCGTCGAAAGGCCCCGCGAAAAAGGCCGCGTTACTGAAAAGGCTGACCAGTCACCGCATGGCGCATGGTGCGGATGTGCGTGAACATATAAATAACTTCATTGAAGTTGTAGATAAGCTTGGTGATATGGGTATAGAAATTCACAAGGACCTGCAAAGTGCAATGTTGTTAAATAGTTTACCAGATACGTACGAAAACTTTAGATGTGCAATGGAATCCCGTGACGAGCTCCCAGATCTTGAGATGTTGAAGATAAAGATTTTAGAAGAATTTGAGACCAGAAAACAAAAACATAGTGATGAACCTGGTGCAATGGCAGCGAAGCAGAATGAGCAAGGAAAGGGAACAAAGGGGAAGTATAATAACTATGACAAAAACAGGTATGACAAAAATACAAATAATAGTAAATTCTCCCTAAAATGTTTCCACTGTGGCAAGTTGGGGCACAAAGCAATTAATTGTTATGCTAGAAAAGGTGCTACAAGTAAACCAAGCGCAGGTTCGGTGCAAGAAATGTTTTATGCAAATCACGTAGAGAGAGAAAAGGCATGTGCTGTTACGATGGATTCAGAACACAATAATTGGTGCTTGGATAGTGGTTGTACTAAGCACTTATGTAAGGATAAAGATAAATTTATTGAGTTGGAACCATCGGAACATAAGAAATTAAGTTTAGCTAGTCACATGTCAGCAAATGTTGAAGCGAAAGGAAATGTACAAATTCAAACATATTTAGATAATAATAATATTAAAGATATAGAATTTCAAGATACCCTATATGTTCCTGATTTAAGAGTTAATTTAGCATCGGTAGCAAAGATTACAGAAAGGGACAACGTAGTAATCTTCACCAAGCATGGAGCTGTTATAAAGGGAAAAGATGGAAGAATAAAAGCCAAAGCAAATAGAGTTGGTAATTTATATTACATACAAGAATATACAGAGCATGCTAGAAGTGTGGAGTGTCGAGACAGAAATTCTAACCTAAAACTATGGCATGAACGTCTCGGACATTTGAATGTGAGGGATTTAATGTTTATGGCAAGGGCTGAGAAGGCAATAGGAATTAAAATTCAAGGAAACAATACCATTTCATCATGTGAGAAATGCATACAAGGTAAGCTGGCGTCGACACCTTTTCCAAGAGAATCGAAAAGAAGTACAAGGTTGTTAGAAATAGTACATTCTGATTTATGTGGACCTATGAAAACAGAATCGATAGGTGGATCAAAATACATATTGACATTCATTGATGATTATTCAAGATGGTGCCAAGTGTATTTTTTAAAAACAAAAGATGAAGTGTTACAGCTATTCAAGGAATTTAAGAAATATGTTGAGACGTTGACCGAAAAGAAAATAAAGTACTTGCAGACAGATAATGGTCGGGAGTATTGCAATACAAGATTTGATGAATTTCTAAAAGAAAATGGAATTCAAAGGCGGTTAACAGTACCGCACACGCCGCAACAAAATGGTTTGGCTGAACGAAAAAATCGAACGCTAATAGAGACGGCAAGATGTATGTTGTTGCAGGCAGGACTATCGCACGGGTATTGGGCAGAAGCAGTTTCAACTGCTAATTATATTAGAAATAGATGCCCGGCCAGAGCATTGAATGGAAAAACTCCATTCGAATTATGGACAGGAAGACTACCGATTTTATCACATGTACGAATATTTGGAATGGAAGCATACATTCTAAATAAAGATCCAAGAAAGAACAAATTTGAAGATAGGACGAAAACAGGGATATTTATAGGTTACTGTGAACGATCCAAAGCATACAGAGTGTGGCTACCAGCAGAAAGGAAAGTGGTAGTATCAAGGGATATCAGAGTTATCGAACATAAAAACGAAGAACATGAAAAGGAAACCCCTGATGAGAAGAGGAAGCAAGAGGAAGTTAAAAATGTAATACAAGTTCAGGATGAAATTAGTCATACTAATGTCGATCCTGACATGGCAAATGATGTCCAAACTACAGGTGAGACGGTAGAGGAAGAAAATGTAACCAGTGCATTGAAAAGGGCACCTGGGAGGCCAAAAATTGTGAGGACAGGTATGAGGGGTCGTCCTAGGAGATTATTTCATTATAAGGATGCACAAAACGAAGATTACCCACCAAATCCAATGCAAAACGATGAAGGGGTTGAAGAGAATGGTAGTAACCAGATTGCAGAGGCCAACTTGGTTACGTTAGCCGCCAACATGGCTGACATATCGGTAAATGATGCACTGCAAGGAGATGACCAAGAAGAGTGGAAAAGAGCCATAAGAACAGAGGTAAAATGTTTAGTTAAAAATGATACGTTTGACATTAGAGAAAAACCAGAGAACGGAAGGGTAATAGGGTGTCGCACAGTTCTTGTAAATAAATATCGGGCTGATGGATCGTTAGAAAAACGAAAGGCGAGGATAGTGGCCAAGGGGTTTACACAACGCCCAGGAATTGATTTTGGAGATACGTTCGCACCGGTTGCGAGGCTGGATTCCATCAGATTACTGTTAGCCTTGGCGGTTAAATTGAACATGATGGTGGAACAGCTAGATGTAACAAGTGCATATCTCAATGGGATTTTAAAAGAAGATATTTATATGGACGTGCCTGAAGGATTTGAAGAAAGTTTAGCTGAAATAGTAGCGGATACGAGAGAAGAGAAGAAAATACAGGAAAAGGCGAAAAGCATATTAGAACAAATAAAGTCTCGGAATCATCCTGTATGTTATTTGAAGAAGGCTTTATATGGTCTGAAACAAGCTGGGAAACAGTGGAATGAAAAGCTGGATGAAAAATTGAAGAAGTTAGGATTAAGTCCTACAGTTTCCGATCCATGCGTATACAGTGGCCAAAGAGGGAATACCAGGTTGTATATAGCCGTGTATGTAGATGACATCATAATTGTATCTGATGATCATAAGTGGATCAAGAACGTAAAAATTGAATTGGCCAAGGATTTTGATATAAAAGATTTAGGAAGAATCGGGTATTGCTTAGGTATCAATATTAAACAAGATGCAGAGGGGGTAAGCATGACTCAAGAAAAATATATTACTGATTTATTACAAAGATTTGGAATGGATGGCTGTAATCCAGTATGTACGCCAATGGATAAAGATGCAATATTAGAAAATAATAAAGGCGTAGAAAACCAGAGGAGGCCTTATCGTGAACTGGTTGGTTCGTTAATGTATTTGGCTGTGGCAACCAGGCCTGATATTGCTCACGCAGTGAGCGTCCTGGCCCAGTTCAACGATTGTAATACGGAGGCTCATTGGCAAGCAGCTAAGAGGGTATTGCGATACCTTAAGAGAACATGTAATTACGGTATTGTTTTCAGGAAATCAGACGCCGAAATAGCGGCATATGTGGATGCCGATTGGGGAAGGTGCAAGCTCGACAGGAAGTCGTACACCGGATATATATTTAATATGTCGATGGGTCCAATCAGTTGGAAATCACAAAAACAACGAACAGTTGCCATGTCCTCAACCGAAGCAGAATATGTGGCAATCGCGGAAGCTGTTAAACATGCGTTATATATATCTAAGTTTATCAAAGAGTTAAATGTAAATAATTTGGATAATATTGTAATTTACAACGATAATAAGGGAGCGCAACTATTGTCAAAGAGTGCGATTGTACATCCGAGGACAAAGCACATAGATATTAAGTTTCATTTTATAAGAGATGCCTTGCGGAATGAAAGTTTGAGTTTACAGTATATGTCAACGAATTGTATGCCTGCAGATGTACTTACCAAACCGTTGTCAAGAGATAAGCATTATTTTTGTATGAGTGAGATGAATGTAACAGAGATTGTTCCGCGCGCGTCTTGAGAGGAGGTGTTGGAGATGTGTTTTGCAATGCGCGCGCATGTGAGAGAGAGGCGGTTGGTGTTTTTCCGGTTCCTGGCGGCGCGTCTGTCCTGTAGTATGGAGATGATCGGATGCAGTCGTTAAAATTGTCTTTGGACGAATACTTGTATTGCGCAGTTTATAACAAAACCCAATAGCTCTAACAAAATTTGTAAGAAAATCCAAAAAAATCGAAGATAGCTTGAATTAAATTTGCTAAAATTTAGTTCATAAAACTTAAAAATTTAAAGAAAATCAAAAAAAAATCGAAGATAGTTTTAATTACATTTGCTAAAATTTCGTTCATAAAAATAAAAATTTGTAAAAAAATTCAAAAAAATCGATTATAGTATCAATTAAATTCGCTAAAATTTTGTTCATAAAAATTAAAATTTGTAAGAAAATCCAAAAAAATCGAAGATAGTTTCAGTTAAATTTGCTAAAATGTCGTCCATAAAAATTAAAATTTGTAAAAAAATCCAAAAAAATCGAAGATAGTTTCAATTAAATTTGCTAAAATTTCGTTCATAAAAATTAAAATTTGTAAGAAAATCCAAAAAAATCGAAAATAGTTTCCATTAAATTTGCTAAAATTTCGTTCATAAAAATGGAAATTTGTAAAAAAATCCAAAAAAATCGAAGATAGTCTCAATTAAATTTGCTAAAATTTCGTTCATAAAAATTAAAATTTGTAAAAAAATCCAAAAACATCAAAGATTGTTTCATTTAAATTTGCTAAAATGTCGTCCATAAATATTAAAATTTGTAAAAAAAATCCAAAAAAATCGAAGATAGTTTAAATTAAATTACTAAAATTTCGTTCATAAAAATTAAAATTTGTAAAAAAATCCAAAAAAATCGAAGATAGTTTCGATTAAATTTGCTAAAATTTCGTTCATAAAAATAAAAATTTGTAAAAAATCCAAAAACATCAAAGATTGTTTCAATTAAATTTGCTAAAATTTCGATCATAAAAATGAAAATTTGTAAAAAAATCCAAAAAAATCAAAGGTAGTTTCAAATAAATTTGCTAAATATTCGTTCATAAAAATTAAAATTTGTAAAAAAATCCAAAAAAATCGAAGATAGTTTCAATTAAATTTGCTAAATTTTGTTCATAAAAATTAAAATTTGTAAAAAAATCCAAAAAAATCGAAAATAGTTTCAATTAAATTTGCTAAAATTTCGTTCATAAAAATTAAAATTTGTTAAAAATCCAAAAACATCAAAGATAGTTTCAATTAAATTTGCTAAAATTTCGTTCATAAAAATTAAAATTTGTAAAAAAATCCAAAAACATCAAAGATTGTTTCAATTAAATTTGCTAAAATTTCGTTCATAAAAATGAAAATTTGTAAAAAAATCGAAGATAGTTTCAATTAAATTTGCTAAAATTTCGTTCATAAAAATTAAAATTTGTAAAAAAATCGAAGATAGTTTCAATTAAATTTGCTAAAATTTTGTTCATAAAAATTAAAATTTGTAAAAAAAATCCAAAAAAATCGAAGATAGTTTAAATTAAATTTGATAAAATTTCGTTCATAAAATTAAAAATTTGTAAAAAATCCAAAAAAATCGATTATAGTATCAATTAAATTCGCTAAAATTTTGTTCATAAAAATTAAAATTTGTAAGAAAATCCAAAAAAATCGAAGATAGTTTCAATTAAATTTGCTAAAATGTCGTCCATAAAAATTAAAATTTGTAAAAAAATCCAAAAAAATCGAAGATAGTTTCAATTAAATTTGCTAAAATTTCGTTCATAAAAATTAAAATTTGTAAGAAAATCCAAAAAAATCGAAGATAGTTTCAATTAAATTTGCTAAAATTTCGTTCATAAAAATTAAAATTTGTTAAAAATCCAAAAACATCAAAGATAGTTTCAATTAAATTTGCTAAAATTTCGTTCATAAAAATTAAAATTTGTAAAAAAATCCAAAAACATCAAAGATTGTTTCAATTAAATTTGCTAAAATTTCGTTCATAAAAATGAAAATTTGTAAAAAAATCGAAGATAGTTTCAATTAAATTTGCTAAAATTTCGTTCATAAAAATTAAAATTTGTAAAAAAATCAAAAAAAATCGAAGATAGTTTCAATTAAATTTGCTAAAATTTTGTTCATAAAAATTAAAATTTGTAAAAAAAATCCAAAAAAATCGAAGATAGTTCCAATTAAATTTGCTAAAATTTCGTTCATAAAAATTAAAATTTGTAAAAAAATCCAAAAAAATCGAAGAAAGTTTCAATTAAATTTGCTAAAATTTCGTTAATAAAAATTAAAAGTTGTATGACAAAAAAAAATCGAAGATAGCTTAAATTAAATTTGCTAAAATTTAGTTCACAAAACTTAAAAATTTAAAGAAAATAAAAAAAAATCGAAGATAGTTTCAATTAAATTTGCTAAAATTTCGTTCATAAAAATCAAAATTTGTAAGAAAATCCAAAAAAAAAGAAGATAGTTTCAATTAAATTTGCTAAAATGTCGTTCATAAAAATGAAAATTTGTAAAAAAATCCAAAAAAATCGAAGATAGTCTCAATTAAATTTGCTAAAATTTCGTTCATAAAAATTAAAATTTGTAAAAAAATCCAAAAAAATCGAAGATAGTTCCAATTAAATTTGCTAAAATTTCGTTCATAAAAATTAAAATTTGTAAAAAAATCCAAAAAATCGAAGATCGTTTCAATTAAATTTGCTAAAATTTCGTTCATAAAATTTAAAATTTGTAAAAAAAATCCAAAAAAATCGAAGATATTTTCAATTAAAATTGCTAAAATTTCGTTCATAAAAATAAAATTTGTAAAAAAATCCAAAAACATCAAAGATTGTTTCAATTAAATTTGCTAAAATTTCGATCATAAAATGAAAATTTGTAAAAAATCCAAATAAATCGAAGGTAGTTTCAATTAAATTTGCTAAAATTTCGTTCAAAAAAATTAAAATTTGTAAGAAAATCCAAAAAAATCGAAGATAGTTTCAATTAAATTTGCTAAAATTTCGTTCATAAAAATTAAAATTTGTAAAAAATCCAAAAACATCAAAGATTGTTTCAATTAAATTTGCTAAAATTTCGTTCATAAAAATGAAAATTTGTAAAAAAATCGAAGATAGTTTCAATTAAATTTGCTAAAATTTCGTTCATAAAAATCAAAATTTGTAAGAAAATCCAAAAAATCGAAGATAGCTTGAATTAAATTTGCTAAAATTTAGTTCATAAAACTTAAAAATTTAAAGAAAATCAAAAAAAATCGAAGATAGTTTTAATTAAATTTGCTAAAATTTCGTTCATAAAAATCATAATTTGTAAGAAAATCCAAAAAAATCGAAGATAGCTTGAATTAAATTTGCTAAAATTTAGTTCATAAAACTTAAAAATTTTAAGAAAATCCAAAAAAATCGAAGATAGTTTAAATTAAATTGATAAAATTTCGTTCATAAAAATAAAAATTTGTAAAAAAATCCAAAAAAATCGAAGATAGTCTCAATTAAATTTGCTAAAATTTCGTTCATAAAAATTCAAATTTGTAAAAAAATCCAAAAACATCAAAGATTGTTTCATTTAAATTTGCTAAAATGTCGTCCATAAATATTAAAATTTGTAAAAAAAATCCAAAAAAATCGAAGATAGTTTCAATTAAATTTACTAAAATTTCGTTCATAAAAATTAAAATTTGTAAAAAAATCCAAAAACATCAAAGATTGTTTCAATTAAATTTGCTAAAATTTCGATCATAAAAATGAAAATTTGTAAAAAAATCCAAAAAAATCGAAGGTAGTTTCAAATAAATTTGCTAAATATTCGTTCATAAAAATTAAAATTTGTAAAAAAATCCAAAAAAATCGAAGATAGTTTCGATTAAATTTGCTAAAATTCGTTCATAAAAATAAAAATTTGTAAAAAATCCAAAAACATCAAAGATTGTTTCAATTAAATTTGCTAAAATTTCGATCATAAAAATGAAAATTTGTAAAAAAATCCAAAAAAATCAAAGGTAGTTTCAAATAAATTTGCTAAATATTCGTTCATAAAAATTAAAATTTGTAAAAAAATCCAAAAAAATCGAAGATAGTTTCAATTAAATTTGCTAAATTTTGTTCATAAAAATTAAAATTTGTAAAAAATCCAAAAAAATCGAAAATAGTTTCAATTAAATTTGCTAAAATTTCGTTCATAAAAATTAAAATTTGTTAAAAATCCAAAAACATCAAAGATAGTTTCAATTAAATTTGCTAAAATTTCGTTCATAAAAATTAAAATTTGTAAAAAAATCCAAAAACATCAAAGATTGTTTCAATTAAATTTGCTAAAATTTCGTTCATAAAAATGAAAATTTGTAAAAAAATCGAAGATAGTTTCAATTAAATTTGCTAAAATTTCGTTCATAAAAATTAAAATTTGTAAAAAAATCGAAGATAGTTTCAATTAAATTTGCTAAAATTTTGTTCATAAAAATTAAAATTTGTAAAAAAATCCAAAAAAATCGAAGATAGTTTAAATTAAATTGATAAAATTTCGTTCATAAAATTAAAAATTTGTAAAAAATCCAAAAAAATCGATTATAGTATCAATTAAATTCGCTAAAATTTTGTTCATAAAAATTAAAATTTGTAAGAAAATCCAAAAAAATCGAAGATAGTTTCAATTAAATTTGCTAAAATGTCGTCCATAAAAATTAAAATTTGTAAAAAAATCCAAAAAAATCGAAGATAGTTTCAATTAAATTTGCTAAAATTTCGTTCATAAAAATTAAAATTTGTAAGAAAATCCAAAAAAATCGAAGATAGTTTCAATTAAATTTGCTAAAATTTCGTTCATAAAAATTAAAATTTGTTAAAAATCCAAAAACATCAAAGATAGTTTCAATTAAATTTGCTAAAATTTCGTTCATAAAAATTAAAATTTGTAAAAAAATCCAAAAACATCAAAGATTGTTTCAATTAAATTTGCTAAAATTTCGTTCATAAAAATGAAAATTTGTAAAAAAATCGAAGATAGTTTCAATTAAATTTGCTAAAATTTCGTTCATAAAAATTAAAATTTGTAAAAAAATCAAAAAAAATCGAAGATAGTTTCAATTAAATTTGCTAAAATTTTGTTCATAAAAATTAAAATTTGTAAAAAAAATCCAAAAAAATCGAAGATAGTTCCAATTAAATTTGCTAAAATTTCGTTCATAAAAATTAAAATTTGTAAAAAAATCCAAAAAAATCGAAGAAAGTTTCAATTAAATTTGCTAAAATTTCGTTAATAAAAATTAAAAGTTGTATGACAAAAAAAAATCGAAGATAGCTTAAATTAAATTTGCTAAAATTTAGTTCACAAAACTTAAAAATTTAAAGAAAATAAAAAAAAATCGAAGATAGTTTCAATTAAATTTGCTAAAATTTCGTTCATAAAAATCAAAATTTGTAAGAAAATCCAAAAAAAAAGAAGATAGTTTCAATTAAATTTGCTAAAATGTCGTTCATAAAAATGAAAATTTGTAAAAAAATCCAAAAAAATCGAAGATAGTCTCAATTAAATTTGCTAAAATTTCGTTCATAAAAATTAAAATTTGTAAAAAAATCCAAAAAAATCGAAGATAGTTCCAATTAAATTTGCTAAAATTTCGTTCATAAAAATTAAAATTTGTAAAAAAATCCAAAAAAATCGAAGATAGTTTCAATTAAATTTGCTAAAATTTCGTTCATAAAATTTAAAATTTGTAAAAAAAATCCAAAAAAATCGAAGATATTTTCAATTAAAATTGCTAAAATTTCGTTCATAAAAATAAAATTTGTAAAAAAATCCAAAAACATCAAAGATTGTTTCAATTAAATTTGCTAAAATTTCGATCATAAAAATGAAAATTTGTAAAAAATCCAAATAAATCGAAGGTAGTTTCAATTAAATTTGCTAAAATTTCGTTCAAAAAAATTAAAATTTGTAAGAAAATCAAAAAAATCGAAGATAGTTTCAATTAAATTTGCTAAAATTTCGTTCATAAAAATTAAAATTTGTAAAAAATCCAAAAACATCAAAGATTGTTTCAATTAAATTTGCTAAAATTTCGTTCATAAAAATGAAAATTTGTAAAAAAATCGAAGATAGTTTCAATTAAATTTGCTAAAATTTCGTTCATAAAAATCAAAATTTGTAAGAAAATCCAAAAAAATCGAAGATAGCTTGAATTAAATTTGCTAAAATTTAGTTCATAAAACTTAAAAATTTAAAGAAAATCAAAAAAAATCGAAGATAGTTTTAATTAAATTTGCTAAAATTTCGTTCATAAAAATCATAATTTGTAAGAAAATCCAAAAAAATCGAAGATAGCTTGAATTAAATTTGCTAAAATTTAGTTCATAAAACTTAAAAATTTTAAGAAAATCCAAAAAAATCGAAGATAGTTTAAATTAAATTTGATAAAATTTCGTTCATAAAAATAAAAATTTGTAAAAAAATCCAAAAAAATCGAAGATAGTCTCAATTAAATTTGCTAAAATTTCGTTCATAAAAATTCAAATTTGTAAAAAAATCCAAAAACATCAAAGATTGTTTCATTTAAATTTGCTAAAATGTCGTCCATAAATATTAAAATTTGTAAAAAAAATCCAAAAAAATCGAAGATAGTTTCAATTAAATTTACTAAAATTTTGTTCATAAAAATTAAAATTTGTAAAAAAATCCAAAAACATCAAAGATTGTTTCAATTAAATTTGCTAAAATTTCGATCATAAAAATGAAAATTTGTAAAAAAATCCAAAAAAATCGAAGGTAGTTTCAAATAAATTGCTAAATATTCGTTCATAAAAATTAAAATTTGTAAAAAAATCCAAAAAATCGAAGATAGTTTCAATTAAATTTGCTAAATTTTGTTCATAAAAATTAAAATTTGTAAAAAAATCCAAAAAAATCCAAAATAGTTTCAATTAAATTTGCTAAAATTTCGTTCATAAAAATTAAAATTTGTTAAAAATCCAAAAACGTCAAAGATAGTTTCAATTAAATTTGCTAAAATGTCGTCCATAAAAATTAAAATTTGTAAAAAAATCCAAAAAAATCGAAGATAGTTTCAATTAAATTTGCTAAAATTTCGTTCATAAAAATCAAAATTTGTAAGAAAATCC
>CAWVQI010000459.1:0-42585 GCA_963932335.1 Andrena marginata | reverse complement strand
TTTACAAATTTTAATTTTTATGAACAAAATTTTAGAAAATTTAATTGAAACTATCTTCGATTTTATGGATTTTTTTAAAATTTTTATTTTTATGAACGAAATTTTAGCAAATTTAATTGAAACTATCTTCGATTTTTTTGGATTTTTTTAAAATTTTTATTTTTATGAACGAAATTTTAGCAAATTTAATTGAAACTATCTTTGATTTTTTTGGATTTTCTTAAAATGTTAAGTTTTATGAACTAAATTTTAGCAAATTTAATTTAAGCTATCTTCTATTTTTTTGGATTTTTTTACAAATATTAATTTTTATGAACGAAATTTTAGCAAATTTAATTGAAACTATATTCGATTTTTTTGGATTTTTTTACAAATTTTTATTTTTATGAACGAAATTTTAGCAAATTTAATTGAAACTATCTTCGATTATTTTGGATTTTTTTACAAATTTTAATTTTTATGAACGAAATTTTAGCAAATATAATTGAAACTATCTTCGATTTTTTTTGGATTTTTATACAAATTTTAATTTTTATGAACGAAATTTTAGCAAATTTAATTGAAACTATCTTCGATTTTTTTGGATTTTTTTACAAATTTTTATTTTTATGAACGAAATTTTAGCAAATTTAATTGAAACTATCTTCGATTTTTTGGATTTTTTTAAAATTTTTATTTTTATGAACGAAATTTTAGCAAATTTAATTGAAACTTTCTTCGATTCTTTTGGATTTTTTTACAAATTTTAATTTTTATGAACGAAATTTTAGCAAATTTAATTGAAACTATCTTCGATTTTATGGATTTTTTTAAAATTTTTATTTTTATGATCGAAATTTTAGCAAATTTAATTGAAACTATCTTCGATTTTTTTTACAAATTTTAATTTTTATGGACGACATTTTAGCAAATTTAATTGAAACTATCTTCGATTTTTTTGGATTTTTTTACAAATTTTAATTTTTATGAATGAAATTTTAGCAAACTTAATTGTAACTATCTTCGATTTTTTTGAATTTTTTTACAAATTTTAATTTTTATGAACGAAATTTTGGCAAATTTAATTGAAACTATCTTCGATTTTTTTGGATTTTTTTACAAATTTTAATTTTTATGAACGAAATTTTAGCAAATTTAATTGAAACTATCTTCGATTTTTTTGGATTTTTTTACAAATTTTTATTTTTATGAACGAAATTTTAGCAAATTTAATTGAAACTATCTTTGATTTTTTTGGATTTTCTTAAAATTTGAAGTTTTATGAACTAAATTTTAGCAAATTTAATTTAAGCTATCTTCTATTTTTTTGGATTTTTTTACAAATATTAATTTTTATGTACGACATTTTAGCAAATATAATTGAAACTATCTTCGATTTTTTAGGATTTTTATACAAATTTTAATTTTTATGAATGAAATTTTAGCAAACTTAATTGAAACTATCTTCGATTTTTTTGGATTTTCTTTAAATTTTTAAGTTTTATGAACTAAATTTTAGCAAATTTAATTTAAGCAATCTTCGATTTTTTTGGATTTTTTTACAAATTTTAATTTTTATGAACGAAATTTTAGCAAATTTAATTGAAACTATCTTCGATTTTTTGGATTTTTTTAAAATTTTTATTTTTATGAACGAAATTTTAGCAAATTTAATTGAAACTTTCTTCGATTTTTTTGGATTTTTTTACAAATTTTAATTTTTATGAACGAAATTTTAGCAAATTTAATTGGAACTATATACGATTTTTTTGGGATTTTTTTACAAATTTTTATTTTTATGGACGACATTTTAGCAAATTTAATTGAAACTATCTTCGATTTTTTTGGATTTTTTTACAAATTTTATTTTTTATGAACGAAATTTTAGCAAATTTAATTGAAACTATCTTCGATATTTTTGGATTTTTTTAAAATTTTAATTTTTATGAACGAAATTTTAGCAAATTTAATTGAAACTATCTTCGATTTTTTGGATTTTTTTAAAATTTTTATTTTTATGAACGAAATTTTAGCAAATTTAATTGAAACTTTCTTCGATTTTTTTGGATTTTTTTACAAATTTTAATTTTTATGAACGAAATTTTAGCAAATATAATTGAAACTATCTTCGATTTTTTTGGATTTTTATACAAATTTTAATTTTTATGAATGAAATTTTAGCAAACTTAATTGAAACTATCTTCGATTTTTTTGGATTTTCTTTAAATTTTTAAGTTTTATGAACTAAATTTTAGCAAATTTAATTTAAGCCATCTTCGATTTTTTTGGATTTTTTTACAAATTTTAATTTTTATGAACGAAATTTTAGCAAATTTAATTGAAACTATCTTCGATTTTTTGGATTTTTTTAAAATTTTTATTTTTATGAACGAAATTTTAGCAAATTTAATTGAAACTTTCTTCGATTTTTTTGGATTTTTTTACAAATTTTAATTTTTATGAACGAAATTTTAGCAAATTTAATTGGAACTATATACGATTTTTTTGGGATTTTTTTACAAATTTTTATTTTTATGGACGACATTTTAGCAAATTTAATTGAAACTATCTTCGATTTTATGGATTTTTTTAAAATTTTTATTTTTATGAACGAAATTTTAGCAAATTTAATTGAAACTATCTTCGATTTTTTTGGATTTTTTTAAAATTTTTATTTTTATGAACGAAATTTTAGCAAATTTAATTGAAACTATCTTTGATTTTTTTGGATTTTCTTAAAATTTTAAGTTTTATGAACGAAATTTTAGCAAATTTAATTGAAACTATCTTCGATTTTATGGATTTTTTTAAAATTTTTATTTTTATGAACGAAATTTTAGCAAATTTAATTGAAACTGTCTTCGATTTTTTTATAAATTTTAATTTTTTAGGAACGAAATTTTAGCAAATTTAATTGAAACTATATTCGATTTTTTTGGATTTTTTTACAAATTTTTATTTTTATGAACGAAATTTTAGCAAATTTAATTGAAACTATCTTCGATTTTTTTGGATTTTTTTTAAATTTTTATTTTTATGAACGAAATTTTAGCAAATTTAATTGAAACTATCTTTGATTTTTTTGGATTTTCTTAAAATTTTAAGTTTTATGAACTAAATTTTAGCAAATTTAATTTAAGCTATCTTCTATTTTTTTTGATTTTTTTACAAATATTAATTTTTATGTACGACATTTTAGCAAATATAATTGAAACTATCTTCGATTTTTTTGGATTTTTTTACAAATTTTAATTTTTATGAATGAAATTTTAGCAAACTTAATTGTAACTATCTTCGATTTTTTTGAATTTTTTTACAAATTTTAATTTTTATGAACGAAATTTTGGCAAATTTAATTGAAACTATCTTCGATTTTTTTGGATTTTTTTACAAATTTTAATTTTTATGAACGAAATTTTAGCAAATTTAATTGAAACTATCTTCGATTTTTTTGGATTTTTTTACAAATTTTTATTTTTATGAACGAAATTTTAGCAAATTTAATTGGAACTATATACGATTTTTTTGGGATTTTTTTACAAATTTTTATTTTTATGGACAACATTTTAGCAAATTTAATTGAAACTATCTTCGATTTTTTTGGATTTTTTTACAAATTTTATTTTTTATGAACGAAATTTTAGCAAATTTAATTGAAACTATCTTCGATATTTTTGGATTTTTTTAAAATTTTAATTTTTATGAACGAAATTTTAGCAAATTTAATTGAAACTATCTTCGATTTTTTGGATTTTTTTAAAATTTTTATTTTTATGAACGAAATTTTAGCAAATTTAATTGAAACTTTCTTCGATTTTTTTGGATTTTTTTACAAATTTTAATTTTTATGAACGAAATTTTAGCAAATATAATTGAAACTATCTTCGATTTTTTTGGATTTTTATACAAATTTTAATTTTTATGAATGAAATTTTAGCAAACTTAATTGAAACTATCTTCGATTTTTTTGGATTTTCTTTAAATTTTTAAGTTTTATGAACTAAATTTTAGCAAATTTAATTTAAGCCATCTTCGATTTTTTTGGATTTTTTTACAAATTTTAATTTTTATGAACGAAATTTTAGCAAATTTAATTGAAACTATCTTCGATTTTTTGGATTTTTTTAAAATTTTTATTTTTATGAACGAAATTTTAGCAAATTTAATTGAAACTTTCTTCGATTTTTTTGGATTTTTTTACAAATTTTAATTTTTATGAACGAAATTTTAGCAAATTTAATTGGAACTATATACGATTTTTTGGGGATTTTTTTACAAATTTTTATTTTTATGGACGACATTTTAGCAAATTTAATTGAAACTATCTTCGATTTTATGGATTTTTTTAAAATTTTTATTTTTATGAACGAAATTTTAGCAAATTTAATTGAAACTATCTTCGATTTTTTTGGATTTTTTTAAAATTTTTATTTTTATGAACGAAATTTTAGCAAATTTAATTGAAACTATCTTTGATTTTTTTGGATTTTCTTAAAATTTTAAGTTTTATGAACGAAATTTTAGCAAATTTAATTGAAACTATCTTCGATTTTATGGATTTTTTTAAAATTTTTATTTTTATGAACGAAATTTTAGCAAATTTAATTGAAACTATCTTCGATTTTTTTATAAATTTTAATTTTTTAGGAACGAAATTTTAGCAAATTTAATTGAAACTATATTCGATTTTTTTGGATTTTTTTACAAATTTTTATTTTTATGAACGAAATTTTAGCAAATTTAATTGAAACTATCTTCGATTTTTTTGGATTTTTTTAAAATTTTTATTTTTATGAACGAAATTTTAGCAAATTTAATTGAAACTATCTTTGATTTTTTTGGATTTTCTTAAAATTTTAAGTTTTATGAACTAAATTTTAGCAAATTTAATTTAAGCTATCTTCTATTTTTTTTGATTTTTTTACAAATATTAATTTTTATGTACGACATTTTAGCAAATATAATTGAAACTATCTTCGATTTTTTTGGATTTTTATACAAATTTTAATTTTTATGAACGAAATTTTTGCAAACTTAATTGAAACTATCTTCGATTTTTTGGATTTTTTTAAAATTTTTATTTTTATGAACGAAATTTTAGCAAATTTAATTGAAACTTTCTTCGATTCTTTTGGATTTTTTTACAAATTTTAATTTTTATGAACGAAATTTTAGCAAATTTAATTGAAACTATATACGATTTTTTTGGATTTTTTTACAAATTTTTATTTTTATGAACGAAATTTTAGCAAATTTAATTGAAACTATCTTCGATTTTATGGATTTTTTTAAAATTTTTATTTTTATGATCGAAATTTTAGCAAATTTAATTGAAACTATCTTCGATTTTTTTACAAATTTTAATTTTTATGGACGACATTTTAGCAAATTTAATTGAAACTATCTTCGATTTTTTTGGATTTTTTTACAAATTTTAATTTTTATGAATGAAATTTTAGCAAACTTAATTGTAACTATCTTCGATTTTTTTGAATTTTTTTACAAATTTTAATTTTTATGAACGAAATTTTGGCAAATTTAATTGAAACTATCTTCGATTTTTTTGGATTTTTTTACAAATTTTAATTTTTATGAACGAAATTTTAGCAAATTTAATTGAAACTATCTTCGATTTTTTTGGATTTTTTTACAAATTTTTATTTTTATGAACGAAATTTTAGCAAATTTAATTGAAACTATCTTTGATTTTTTTGGATTTTCTTAAAATTTGAAGTTTTATGAACTAAATTTTAGCAAATATAATTTAAGCTATCTTCTATTTTTTTGGATTTTTTTACAAATATTAATTTTTATGTACGACATTTTAGCTAATATAATTGAAACTATCTTCGATTTTTTTGGATTTTTATACAAATTTTAATTTTTATGAACGAAATTTTAGCAAATTTAATTGAAACTATCTTCGATTTTTTTGGATTTTTTTTAAATTTTTATTTTTATGAACGAAATTTTAGCAAATTTAATTGAAACTATCTTTGATTGTTTTGGATTTTCTTAAAATTTTAAGTTTTATGAACTAAATTTTAGCAAATTTAATTTAAGCTATCTTCTATTTTTTTGGATTTTTTTACAAATATTAATTTTTATGTACGACATTTTAGCAAATATAATTGAAACTATCTTCGATTTTTTAGGATTTTTATACAAATTTTAATTTTTATGAATGAAATTTTAGCAAACTTAATTGAAACTATCTTCGATTTTTTTGGATTTTCTTTAAATTTTTAAGTTTTATGAACTAAATTTTAGCAAATTTAATTTAAGCCATCTTCGATTTTTTTGGATTTTTTTACAAATTTTAATTTTTATGAACGAAATTTTAGCAAATTTAATTGAAACTATCTTCGATTTTTTGGATTTTTTTAAAATTTTTATTTTTATGAACGAAATTTTAGCAAATTTAATTGAAACTTTCTTCGATTTTTTTGGATTTTTTTACAAATTTTAATTTTTATGAACGAAATTTTAGCAAATTTAATTGGAACTATATACGATTTTTTTGGGATTTTTTTACAAATTTTTATTTTTATGGACGACATTTTAGCAAATTTAATTGAAACTATCTTCGATTTTATGGATTTTTTTAAAATTTTTATTTTTATGAACGAAATTTTAGCAAATTTAATTGAAACTATCTTCGATTTTTTTGGATTTTTTTAAAATTTTTATTTTTATGAACGAAATTTTAGCAAATTTAATTGAAACTATCTTTGATTTTTTTGGATTTTCTTAAAATTTTAAGTTTTATGAACGAAATTTTAGCAAATTTAATTGAAACTATCTTCGATTTTATGGATTTTTTTAAAATTTTTATTTTTATGAACGAAATTTTAGCAAATATAATTGAAACTATCTTCGATTTTTTTATAAATTTTAATTTTTATGAACGAAATTTTAGCAAATTTAATTGAAACTATATTCGATTTTTTTGGATTTTTTTACAAATTTTTATTTTTATGAACGAAATTTTAGCAAATTTAATTGAAACTATCTTCGATTTTTTTGGATTTTTTTAAAATTTTTATTTTTATGAACGAAATTTTAGCAAATTTAATTGAAACTATCTTTGATTTTTTTGGATTTTCTTAAAATTTTAAGTTTTATGAACTAAATTTTAGCAAATTTAATTTAAGCTATCTTCTATTTTTTTGGATTTTTTTACAAATATTAATTTTTATGTACGACATTTTAGCAAATATAATTGAAACTATCTTCGATTTTTTTGGATTTTTATACAAATTTTAATTTTTATGAACGAAATTTTTGCAAACTTAATTGAAACTATCTTCGATTTTTTGGATTTTTTTAAAATTTTTATTTTTATGAACGAAATTTTAGCAAATTTAATTGAAACTTTCTTCGATTCTTTTGGATTTTTTTACAAATTTTAATTTTTATGAACGAAATTTTAGCAAATTTAATTGAAACTATATACGATTTTTTTGGATTTTTTTACAAATTTTTATTTTTATGAACGAAATTTTAGCAAATTTAATTGAAACTTTCTTCGATTTTTTTGGATTTTTTTACAAATTTTAATTTTTATGAACGAAATTTTAGCAAATTTAATTGGAACTATATACGATTTTTTGGGGATTTTTTTACAAATTTTTATTTTTATGGACGACATTTTAGCAAATTTAATTGAAACTATCTTCGATTTTATGGATTTTTTTAAAATTTTTATTTTTATGAACGAAATTTTAGCAAATTTAATTGAAACTATCTTCGATTTTTTTGGATTTTTTTAAAATTTTTATTTTTATGAACGAAATTTTAGCAAATTTAATTGAAACTATCTTTGATTTTTTTGGATTTTCTTAAAATTTTAAGTTTTATGAACGAAATTTTAGCAAATTTAATTGAAACTATCTTCGATTTTATGGATTTTTTTAAAATTTTTATTTTTATGAACGAAATTTTAGCAAATTTAATTGAAACTATCTTCGATTTTTTTATAAATTTTAATTTTTATGAACGAAATTTTAGCAAATTTAATTGAAACTATATTCGATTTTTTTGGATTTTTTTACAAATTTTTATTTTTATGAACGAAATTTTAGCAAATTTAATTGAAACTATCTTCGATTTTTTTGGATTTTTTTAAAATTTTTATTTTTATGAACGAAATTTTAGCAAATTTAATTGAAACTATCTTTGATTTTTTTGGATTTTCTTAAAATTTTAAGTTTTATGAACTAAATTTTAGCAAATTTAATTTAAGCTATCTTCTATTTTTTTGGATTTTTTTACAAATATTAATTTTTATGTACGACATTTTAGCAAATATAATTGAAACTATCTTCGATTTTTTTGGATTTTTATACAAATTTTAATTTTTATGAACGAAATTTTTGCAAACTTAATTGAAACTATCTTCGATTTTTTGGATTTTTTTAAAATTTTTATTTTTATGAACGAAATTTTAGCAAATTTAATTGAAACTTTCTTCGATTCTTTTGGATTTTTTTACAAATTTTAATTTTTATGAACGAAATTTTAGCAAATTTAATTGAAACTATATACGATTTTTTTGGATTTTTTTACAAATTTTTATTTTTATGAACGAAATTTTAGCAAATTTAATTGAAACTATCTTCGATTTTTTGGATTTTTTTAAAAATTTTATTTTTATGAACGAAATTTTAGCAAATTTAATTGAAACTATCTTTGATTTTTTTTGATTTTCTTAAAATTTTAAGTTTTATGATCTAAATTTTAGCAAATTTAATTTAAGCTATCTTCGATTTTTTTGGATTTTTTTACAAATTTTAATTTTTATGAACAAAATTTTAGAAAATTTAATTGAAACTATCTTCGATTTTATGGATTTTTTTAAAATTTTTATTTTTATGAACGAAATTTTAGCAAATTTAATTGAAACTATCTTCGATTTTTTTGGATTTTTTTAAAATTTTTATTTTTATGAACGAAATTTTAGCAAATTTAATTGAAACTATCTTTGATTTTTTTGGATTTTCTTAAAATTTTAAGTTTTATGAACTAAATTTTAGCAAATTTAATTTAAGCTATCTTCTATTTTTTTGGATTTTTTTACAAATATTAATTTTTATGTACGACATTTTAGCAAATATAATTGAAACTATCTTCGATTTTTTTGGATTTTTATACAAATTTTAAATTTTATGAACGAAATTTTAGCAAATTTAATTGAAACTATCTTCGATTTTTTGGATTTTTTTAAAATATTTATTTTTATGAACGAAATTTTAGCAAATGTAATTGAAACTATATTCGATTTTTTTGGATTTTTTTACAAATTTTTATTTTTATGAACGAAATTTTAGCAAATTTAATTGAAACTATCTTCGATTTTTTTGGATTTTTTTAAAATTTTTATTTTTATGAACGAAATTTTAGCAAATTTAATTGAAACTATCTTTGATTTTTTTGGATTTTCTTAAAATTTTAAGTTTTATGAACTAAATTTTAGCAAATTTAATTTAAGCTATCTTCTATTTTTTTGGATTTTTTTACAAATATTAATTTTTATGTACGACATTTTAGCAAATATAATTGAAACTATCTTCGATTTTTTTGGATTTTTATACAAATTTTAATTTTTATGAACGAAATTTTAGCAAACTTAATTGAAACTATTTTCGATTTTTTGGATTTTTTTAAAATTTTTATTTTTATGAACGAAATTTTAGCAAATTTAATTGAAACTTTCTTCGATTCTTTTGGATTTTTTTACAAATTTTAATTTTTATGAACGAAATTTTAGCAAATTTAATTGAAACTATATACGATTTTTTTGGATTTTTTTAAAAATTTTTATTTTTATGAACGAAATTTTAGCAAATTTAATTGAAACTATCTTCGATTTTTTTGGATTTTTTTAAAATTTTTATTTTTATGAACGAAATTTTAGCAAATTTAATTGAAACTTTCTTCGATTCTTTTGGATTTTTTTACAAATTTTAATTTTTATGAACGAAATTTTAGCAAATTTAATTGAAACTATCTTCGATTTTTTTGGATTTTTTTACAAATTTTTATTTTTATGAACGAAATTTTAGCAAATTTAATTGAAACTGTCTTCGATTTTTTGGATTTTTTTAAAAATTTTATTTTTATGAACGAAATTTTAGCAAATTTAATTGAAACTATCTTTGATTTTTTTGGATTTTCTTAAAATTTTTAATTTTTATGAAATAAATTATAGCAAATTTAATTGAAACTATCTTCGATTTTTTTGGATTTTTTTAAAATTTTTATTTTTATGAACGAAATTTTAGCAAATTTAATTGAATCTATCTTTGATTTTTTTGGATTTTCTTAAAATTTTAAGTTTTATGAACTAAATTTTAGCAAATTTAATTTAAGCAATCTTCGATTTTTTTGGATTTTTTTACAAATTTTAATTTTTATGAACGAAATTTTAGAAAATTTAATTGAAACTATCTTCGATTTTATGGATTTTTTTAAAATTTTTATTTTTATGAACGAAATTTTAGCAAATTTAATTGAAACTATCTTCGATTTTTTTGGATTTTTTTAAAATTTTTATTTTTATGAACGAAATTTTAGCAAATTTAATTGAAACTATCTTTGATTTTTTTGGATTTTCTTAAAATTTTAAGTTTTATGAACGAAATTTTAGCAAATTTAATTGAAACTATCTTCGATTTTATGGATTTTTTTAAAATTTTTATTTTTATGAACGAAATTTTAGCAAATTTAATTGAAACTATCTTCGATTTTTTTATAAATTTTAATTTTTATGAACGAAATTTTAGCAAATTTAATTGAAACTATATTCGATTTTTTTGGATTTTTTTACAAATTTTTATTTTTATGAACGAAATTTTAGCAAATTTAATTGAAACTATCTTCGATTTTTTTGGATTTTTTTAAAATTTTTATTTTTATGAACGAAATTTTAGCAAATTTAATTGAAACTATCTTTGATTTTTTTGGATTTTCTTAAAATTTTAAGTTTTATGAACTAAATTTTAGCAAATTTAATTTAAGCTATCTTCTATTTTTTTACAAATATTAATTTTTATGTACGACATTTTAGCAAATATAATTGAAACTATCTTCGATTTTTTTGGATTTTTATACAAATTTTAATTTTTATGAACGAAATTTTTGCAAACTTAATTGAAACTATCTTCGATTTTTTGGATTTTTTTAAAATTTTTATTTTTATGAACGAAATTTTAGCAAATTTAATTGAAACTTTCTTCGATTCTTTTGGATTTTTTTACAAATTTTAATTTTTATGAACGAAATTTTAGCAAATTTAATTGAAATTATATACGATTTTTTTGGATTTTTTTACAAATTTTTATTTTTATGAACGAAATTTTAGCAAATTTAATTGAAACTATTTTCGATTTTTTGGATTTTTTTAAAAATTTTATTTTTATGAACGAAATTTTAGCAAATTTAATTGAAACTATATTTGATTTTTTTGGATTTTTTTAAAATTTTTATTTTTATGAACGAAATTTTAGCAAATTTAATTGAAACTATCTTTGATTTTTTTTGGATTTTCTTAAAATTTTAAGTTTTATGAACTAAATTTTAGCAAATTTAATTTAAGCTATCTTCGATTTTTTTGGATTTTTTTACAAATTTTAATTTTTATGAACAAAATTTTAGAAAATTTAATTGAAACTATCTTCGATTTTATGGATTTTTTTAAAATTTTTATTTTTATGAACGAAATTTTAGCAAATTTAATTGAAACTATCTTCGATTTTTTTGGATTTTTTTAAAATTTTTATTTTTATGAACGAAATTTTAGCAAATTTAATTGAAACTATCTTCGATTTTTTGGATTTTTTTAAAAATTTTATTTTTATGAACGAAATTTTAGCAAATTTAATTGAAACTTTCTTCGATTATTTTGGATTTTTTTACAAATATTAATTTTTATGAACTAAATTTTAGCAAATTTAATTTAAGCTGTCTTCGATTTTTTTGGATTTTCTTACAATTTTAATTTTTATGAACGAAATTTTAGCAAATTTAATTGAAACTATCTTTGATTTTTTTGGATTTTTTTACAAATTTTAATTTTTATGAACGAAATTTTAGCAAATTTAATCGAAACTATCTTCGATTTTATGGATTTTTTAAAAATTTTTATTTTTATGAACGAAATTTTAGCAAATTTAATTGAAACTATCTTTGATTTTTTTGGATTATCTTAAAATTTTAAGTTTTATGAACTAAATTTTAGCAAATTTAATTTAAGCTATCTTCGATTTTTTTGGATTTTTTTACAAATTTTAATTTTTATGAACGAAATTTTAGCAAATTTAATTGAAACTATCTTTGATTTTTTTGGATTTTCTTAAAATTTTAAGTTTTATGAACTAAATTTTAGCAAATTTAATTTAAGCTATCTTCGATTTTTTTGGATTTTTTTACAATTTTTAATTTTTATGAACGAAATTTTAGCAAATTTAATTGAAACTATCTTTGATTTTTTTTGGATTTTCTTAAAATTTTAAGTTTTATGAACTAAATTTTAGCAAATTTAATTTAAGCTATCTTCGATTTTTTTGGATTTTTTTACAAATTTTAATTTTTATGAACAAAATTTTAGAAAATTTAATTGAAACTATCTTCGATTTTATGGATTTTTTTAAAATTTTTATTTTTAAGAACGAAATTTTAGCAAATTTAATTGAAACTATCTTCGATTTTTTTGGATTTTTTTAAAATTTTTATTTTTATGAACGAAATTTTAGCAAATTTAATTGAAACTATCTTTGATTTTTTTGGATTTTCTTAAAATTTTAAGTTTTATGAACTAAATTTTAGCAAATTTAATTTAAGCTATCTTCTATTTTTTTGGATTTTTTTACAAATATTAATTTTTATGTACGACATTTTAGCAAATATAATTGAAACTATCTTCGATTTTTTTGGATTTTTATACAAATTTTAATTTTTATGAACGAAATTTTTGCAAACTTAATTGAAACTATCTTCGATTTTTTGGATTTTTTTAAAATTTTTATTTTTATGAACGAAATTTTAGCAAATTTAATTGAAACTTTCTTCGATTCTTTTGGATTTTTTTACAAATTTTAATTTTTATGAACGAAATTTTAGCAAATTTAATTGAAACTATATACGATTTTTTTGGATTTTTTTACAAATTTTTATTTTTATGAACGAAATTTTAGCAAATTTAATTGAAACTATCTTCGATTTTTTGGATTTTTTTAAAAATTTTATTTTTATGATCGAAATTTTAGCAAATTTAATTGAAACTATCTTTGATTTTTTTTGATTTTCTTAAAATTTTTAATTTTTATGAACTAAATTTTAGCAAATTTAATTGAAACTATCTTCGATTTTTTTGGATTTTTTTAAAATTTTTATTTTTATGAACGAAATTTTAGCAAATTTAATTGAAACTATCTTTGATTTTTTTTGGATTTTCTTAAAATTTTAAGTTTTATGAACTAAATTTTAGCAAATTTAATTTAAGCTATCTTCGATTTTTTTGGATTTTTTTACAAATTTTAATTTTTATGAACGAAATTTTAGCAAATTTAATTGAAACTATATTCGATTTTTTTGAATTTTTTTACAAATTTTAATTTTTATGAACGAAATTTTGGCAAATTTAATTGAAACTATCTTCGATTTTTTTGGATTTTTTTACAAATTTTAATTTTTATGAACGAAATTTTAGCAAATTTAATTGAAACTATATTCGATTTTTTTGGATTTTTTTACAAATTTTTATTTTTATGAACGAAATTTTAGCAAATTTAATTGAAAACTATCTTCGATTATTTTGGATTTTTTTACAAATTTTAATTTTTATGAACGAAATTTTAGAAAATATAATTGAAAACTATCTTCGATTTTTTTTGGATTTTTATACAAATTTTAATTTTTATGAACGAAATTTTAGCAAATTTAATTGAAACTATCTTCGATTTTTTTGGATTTTTTTACAAATTTTTATTTTTATGAACGAAATTTTAGCAAATTTAATCGAAACTGTCTTCGATTATTTTGGATTTTTTACAAATTTTAATTTTTATGAACTAAATTTTAGCAAATTTAATTTAAGCTGTCTTCGATTTTTTTGGATTTTCTTACAATTTTAATTTTTATGAACGAAATTTTAGCAAATTTAATTGAATCTATCTTCGATTTTTTTGGATTTTTTTAAAATTTTTATTTTTATGAACGAAATTTTAGCAAATTTAATTGAAACTATCTTTGATTTTTTTGGATTATCTTAAAAATTTAAGTATTATGTACTAAATTTTAGCAAATTTAATTTAAGCTATCTTCGATTTTTTTGGATTTTTTTACAAATTTTAATTTTTATGAACGAAATTTTAGCAAATTTAATCGAAACTATCTTCGATTTTATGGATTTTTTAAAAATTTTTATTTTTATGAACGAAATTTTAGCAAATTTAATTGAAACTATCTTTGATTTTTTTGGATTATCTTAAAATTTTAAGTTTTATGAACTAAATTTTAGCAAATTTAATTTAAGCTATCTTCGATTTTTTTTGGATTTTTTTACAAATTTTAATTTTTATGAACGAAATTTTAGCAAATTTAATTGAAACTATCTTCGATTTTTTTGGATTTTTTTACAAATTTTTATTTTTATGAACGAAATTTTAGCAAATTTAATTGAAACTATCTTTGATTTTTTTGGATTTTCTTAAAATTTGAAGTTTTATGAACTAAATTTTAGCAAATATAATTTAAGCTATCTTCTATTTTTTTGGATTTTTTTACAAATATTAATTTTTATGTACGACATTTTAGCAAATATAATTGAAACTATCTTCGATTTTTTTTGGATTTTTATACAAATTTTAATTTTTATGAACGAAATTTTAGCAAATTTAATTGAAACTATCTTCGATTTTTTTGGATTTTTTTTAAATTTTTATTTTTATGAACGAAATTTTAGCAAATTTAATTGAAACTATCTTTGATTGTTTTGGATTTTCTTAAAATTTTAAGTTTTATGAACTAAATTTTAGCAAATTTAATTTAAGCTATCTTCTATTTTTTTGGATTTTTTTTACAAATATTAATTTTTATGTACGACATTTTAGCAAATATAATTGAAACTATCTTCGATTTTTTAGGATTTTTATACAAATTTTAATTTTTATGAATGAAATTTTAGCAAACTTAATTGAAACTATCTTCGATTTTTTGGATTTTCTTTAAATTTTTAAGTTTTATGAACTAAATTTTAGCAAATTTAATTTAAGCCATCTTCGATTTTTTTGGATTTTTTTACAAATTTTAATTTTTATGAACGAAATTTTAGCAAATTTAATTGAAACTATCTTCGATTTTTTGGATTTTTTTAAAATTTTTATTTTTATGAACGAAATTTTAGCAAATTTAATTGAAACTTTCTTCGATTTTTTTGGATTTTTTTACAAATTTTAATTTTTATGAACGAAATTTTAGCAAATTTAATTGGAACTATATACGATTTTTTTGGGATTTTTTTACAAATTTTTATTTTTATGGACGACATTTTAGCAAATTTAATTGAAACTATCTTCTCGATTTTATGGATTTTTTTAAAATTTTTATTTTTATGAACGAAATTTTAGCAAATTTAATTGAAACTATCTTCGATTTTTTTGGATTTTTTTAAAATTTTTATTTTTATGAACGAAATTTTAGCAAATTTAATTGAAACTATCTTTGATTTTTTTTGGATTTTCTTAAAATTTTAAGTTTTATGAACGAAATTTTAGCAAATTTAATTGAAACTATCTTCGATTTTATGGATTTTTTTAAAATTTTTATTTTTATGAACGAAATTTTAGCAAATTTAATTGAAACTATCTTCGATTTTTTTATAAATTTTAATTTTTTAGGAACGAAATTTTAGCAAATTTAATTGAAACTATATTCGATTTTTTTGGATTTTTTTACAAATTTTTATTTTTATGAACGAAATTTTAGCAAATTTAATTGAAACTATCTTCGATTTTTTTGGATTTTTTTAAAATTTTTATTTTTATGAACGAAATTTTAGCAAATTTAATTGAAACTATCTTTGATTTTTTTGGATTTTCTTAAAATTTTAAGTTTTATGAACTAAATTTTAGCAAATTTAATTTAAGCTATCTTCTATTTTTTTTTATTTTTTTACAAATATTAATTTTTATGTACGACATTTTAGCAAATATAATTGAAACTATCTTCGATTTTTTTGGATTTTTATACAAATTTTAATTTTTATGGACGAAATTTTTGCAAACTTAATTGAAACTATCTTCGATTTTTTGGATTTTTTTAAAATTTTTATTTTTATGAACGAAATTTTAGCAAATTTATTGAAACTATATTCGATTTTTTTGGATTTTTTTACAAATTTTTATTTTTATGAACGAAATTTTAGCAAATTTAATTGAAACTATCTTCGATTTTTTTGGATTCTTTTAAAATTTTTATTTTTATGAACGAAATTTTAGCAAATTTAATTGAAACTATCTTTGATTTTTTTGGATTTTCTTAAAATTTTAAGTTTTATGAACTAAATTTTAGCAAATTTAATTTAAGCTATCTTCTATTTTTTTGGATTTTTTTACAAATATTAATTTTTTATGTACGACATTTTAGCAAATATAATTGAAACTATCTTCGATTTTTTTGGATTTTTATACAAATTTTAATTTTTATGAACGAAATTTTTGCAAACTTAATTGAAACTATCTTCGATTTTTTGGATTTTTTTAAAATTTTTATTTTTATGAACGAAATTTTAGCAAATTTAATTGAAACTTTCTTCGATTCTTTTGGATTTTTTTACAAATTTTAATTTTTATGAACGAAATTTTAGCAAATTTAATTGAAACTATATACGATTTTTTTGGATTTTTTTACAAATTTTTATTTTTATGAACGAAATTTTAGCAAATTTAATTGAAACTATCTTCGATTTTTTGGATTTTTTTAAAAATTTTATTTTTATGAACGAAATTTTAGCAAATTTAATTGAAACTATCTTTGATTTTTTTTGATTTTCTTAAAATTTTTAATTTTTATGAACTAAATTTTAGCAAATTTAATTGAAACTATCTTCGAAAATTTTAGCAAATTTAATTGAAACTATCTTCGATTTTTTTTGGATTTTTTTAAAATTTTTATTTTTATGAACGAAATTTTAGCAAATTTAATTGAAACTATCTTTGATTTTTTTTGGATTTTCTTAAAATTTTAAGTTTTATGAACTAAATTTTAGCAAATTTAATTTAAGCTATCTTCGATTTTTTTGGATTTTTTTACAAATTTTAATTTTTATGAACAAAATTTTAGAAAATTTAATTGAAACTATCTTCGATTTTATGGATTTTTTTAAAATTTTTATTTTTATGAACGAAATTTTAGCAAATTTAATTGAAACTATCTTCGATTTTTTTGGATTTTTTTAAAATTTTTATTTTTATGAACGAAATTTTAGCAAATTTAATTGAAACTATCTTTGATTTTTTGGATTTTCTTAAATTTTAAGTTTTATGAACTAAATTTTAGCAAATTTAATTTAAGCTATCTTCTATTTTTTTGGATTTTTTTTACAAATATTAATTTTTATGAACGAAATTTTAGCAAATTTAATTGAAACTATATTCGATTTTTTGGATTTTTTTACAAATTTTTATTTTATGAACGAAATTTTAGCAAATTTAATTGAAACTATCTTCGATTATTTTGGATTTTTTTACAAATTTTAATTTTTATGAACGAAATTTTAGCAAATATAATTGAAACTATCTTCGATTTTTTTTGGATTTTTATACAAATTTTAATTTTTATGAACGAAATTTTAGCAAATTTAATTGAAACTATCTTCGATTTTTTTGGATTTTTTTACAAATTTTTATTTTTATGAACGAAATTTTAGCAAATTTAATTGAAACTATCTTCGATTTTTTGGATTTTTTAAAATTTTTATTTTTATGAACGAAATTTTAGCAAATTTAATTGAAACTTTCTTCGATTCTTTTGGATTTTTTTACAAATTTTAATTTTTATGAACGAAATTTTAGCAAATTTAATTGAAACTATCTTCGATTTTATGGATTTTTTTAAAATTTTTATTTTTATGATCGAAATTTTAGCAAATTTAATTGAAACTATCTTCGATTTTTTTACAAATTTTAATTTTATGGACGACATTTTAGCAAATTTAATTGAAACTATCTTCGATTTTTTTGGATTTTTTTACAAATTTTAATTTTTATGAATGAAATTTTAGCAAACTTAATTGTAACTATCTTCGATTTTTTTGAATTTTTTTACAAATTTTAATTTTTATGAACGAAATTTTGGCAAATTTAATTGAAACTATCTTCGATTTTTTGGATTTTTTTACAAATTTTAATTTTTATGAACGAAATTTTAGCAAATTTAATTGAAACTATCTTCGATTTTTTTGGATTTTTTTACAAATTTTTATTTTTATGAACGAAATTTTAGCAAATTTAATTGAAACTATCTTTGATTTTTTTGGATTTTCTTAAAATTTGAAGTTTTATGAACTAAATTTTAGCAAATTTAATTTAAGCTATCTTCTATTTTTTTGGATTTTTTTACAAATATTAATTTTTATGTACGACATTTTAGCAAATATAATTGAAACTATCTTCGATTTTTTAGGATTTTTATACAAATTTTAATTTTTATGAATGAAATTTTAGCAAACTTAATTGAAACTATCTTCGATTTTTTTGGATTTTCTTTAAATTTTTAAGTTTTATGAACTAAATTTTAGCAAATTTAATTTAAGCAATCTTCGATTTTTTTGGATTTTTTACAAATTTTAATTTTTATGAACGAAATTTTAGCAAATTTAATTGAAACTATCTTCGATTTTTTGGATTTTTTTAAAATTTTTATTTTTATGAACGAAATTTTAGCAAATTTAATTGAAACTTTCTTCGATTTTTTTGGATTTTTTTACAAATTTTAATTTTTATGAACGAAATTTTAGCAAATTTAATTGGAACTATATACGATTTTTTTGGGATTTTTTTACAAATTTTTATTTTTATGGGCGACATTTTAGCAAATTTAATTGAAACTATCTTCGATTTTTTTGGATTTTTTTACAAATTTTATTTTTTATGAACGAAATTTTAGCAAATTTAATTGAAACTATCTTCGATATTTTTGGATTTTTTTAAAATTTTAATGTTTATGAACGAAATTTTAGCAAATTTAATTGAAACTATCTTCGATTTTTTGGATTTTTTTAAAATTTTTATTTTTATGAACGAAATTTTAGCAAATTTAATTGAAACTTTCTTCGATTTTTTTGGATTTTTTTACAAATTTTAATTTTATGAACGAAATTTTAGCAAATATAATTGAAACTATCTTCGATTTTTTTGGATTTTTATACAAATTTTAATTTTTATGAATGAAATTTTAGCAAACTTAATTGAAACTATCTTCGATTTTTTTGGATTTTCTTTAAATTTTTAAGTTTTATGAACTAAATTTTAGCAAATTTAATTTAAGCCATCTTCGATTTTTTTGGATTTTTTTACAAATTTTAATTTTTATGAACGAAATTTTAGCAAATTTAATTGAAACTATCTTCGATTTTTTGGATTTTTTTAAAATTTTTATTTTTATGAACGAAATTTTAGCAAATTTAATTGAAACTTTCTTCGATTTTTTTGGATTTTTTTACAAATTTTAATTTTATGAACGAAATTTTAGCAAATTTAATTGGAACTATATACGATTTTTTTGGGATTTTTTTACAAATTTTATTTTTATGGACGACATTTTAGCAAATTTAATTGAAACTATCTTCGATTTTATGGATTTTTTTAAAATTTTTATTTTTATGAACGAAATTTTAGCAAATTTAATTGAAACTATCTTCGATTTTTTTGGATTTTTTTAAAATTTTTATTTTTATGAACGAAATTTTAGCAAATTTAATTGAAACTATCTTTGATTTTTTTGGATTTTCTTAAAATTTTAAGTTTTATGAACGAAATTTTAGCAAATTTAATTGAAACTATCTTCGATTTTATGGATTTTTTTAAAATTTTTATTTTTATGAACGAAATTTAGCAAATTTAATTGAAACTGTCTTCGATTTTTTTATAAATTTTAATTTTTTAGGAACGAAATTTTAGCAAATTTAATTGAAACTATATTCGATTTTTTTGGATTTTTTTACAAATTTTTATTTTTATGAACGAAATTTTAGCAAATTTAATTGAAACTATCTTCGATTTTTTTGGATTTTTTTAAAATTTTTATTTTTATGAACGAAATTTTAGCAAATTTAATTGAAACTATCTTTGATTTTTTTGGATTTTCTTAAAATTTTAAGTTTTATGAACTAAATTTTAGCAAATTTAATTTAAGCTATCTTCTATTTTTTTTTATTTTTTTACAAATATTAATTTTTATGTACGACATTTTAGCAAATATAATTGAAACTATCTTCGATTTTTTTGGATTTTTTTACAAATTTTAATTTTTATGAATGAAATTTTAGCAAACTTAATTGTAACTATCTTCGATTTTTTTTACAAATTTTAATTTTTATGAACGAAATTTTGGCAAATTTAATTGAAACTATCTTCGATTTTTTTGGATTTTTTTTACAAATTTTAATTTTTATGAACGAAATTTTAGCAAATTTAATTGAAACTATCTTCGATTTTTTTGGATTTTTTACAAATTTTATTTTTATGAACGAAATTTTAGCAAATTTAATTGGAACTATATACGATTTTTTTGGGATTTTTTTACAAATTTTTATTTTTATGGACAACATTTTAGCAAATTTAATTGAAACAATCTTCGATTTTTTTGGATTTTTTTACAAATTTTATTTTTTATGAACGAAATTTTAGCAAATTTAATTGAAACTATCTTCGATATTTTTGGATTTTTTTAAATTTTAATTTTTATGAACGAAATTTTAGCAAATTTAATTGAAACTATCTTCGATTTTTTGGATTTTTTTAAAATTTTTATTTTTATGAACGAAATTTTAGCAAATTTAATTGAAACTTTCTTCGATTTTTTTGGATTTTTTTACAAATTTTAATTTTTATGAACGAAATTTTAGCAAATATAATTGAAACTATCTTCGATTTTTTGGATTTTTATACAAATTTTAATTTTTATGAATGAAATTTTAGCAAACTTAATTGAAACTATCTTCGATTTTTTTGGATTTTCTTTAAATTTTTAAGTTTTATGAACTAAATTTTAGCAAATTTAATTTAAGCCATCTTCGATTTTTTTGGATTTTTTTACAAATTTTAATTTTTATGAACGAAATTTTAGCAAATTTAATTGAAACTATCTTCGATTTTTTGGATTTTTTTAAAATTTTTATTTTTATGAACGAAATTTTAGCAAATTTAATTGAAACTTTCTTCGATTTTTTTGGATTTTTTTACAAATTTTAATTTTTATGAACGAAATTTTAGCAAATTTAATTGGAACTATATACGATTTTTTGGGGATTTTTTACAAATTTTTATTTTTATGGACGACATTTTAGCAAATTTAATTGAAACTATCTTCGATTTTATGGATTTTTTTAAAATTTTTATTTTTATGAACGAAATTTTAGCAAATTTAATTGAAACTATCTTCGATTTTTTTGGATTTTTTTAAAATTTTTATTTTTATGAACGAAATTTTAGCAAATTTAATTGAAACTATCTTTGATTTTTTTGGATTTTCTTAAAATTTTAAGTTTTATGAACGAAATTTTAGCAAATTTAATTGAAACTATCTTCGATTTTATGGATTTTTTTAAAAATTTTATTTTTATGAACGAAATTTTAGCAAATTTAATTGAAACTATCTTCGATTTTTTTATAAATTTTAATTTTTTAGGAACGAAATTTTAGCAAATTTAATTGAAACTATATTCGATTTTTTTGGATTTTTTTACAAATTTTTATTTTTATGAACGAAATTTTAGCAAATTTAATTGAAACTATCTTCGATTTTTTTGGATTTTTTTAAAATTTTTATTTTTATGAACGAAATTTTAGCAAATTTAATTGAAACTATCTTTGATTTTTTTGGATTTTCTTAAAATTTTAAGTTTTATGAACTAAATTTTAGCAAATTTAATTTAAGCTATCTTCTATTTTTTTTGATTTTTTTACAAATATTAATTTTTATGTACGACATTTTAGCAAATATAATTGAAACTATCTTCGATTTTTTTGGATTTTTATACAAATTTTAATTTTTATGAACGAAATTTTTGCAAACTTAATTGAAACTATCTTCGATTTTTTGGATTTTTTTAAAATTTTTATTTTTATGAACGAAATTTTAGCAAATTTAATTGAAACTTTCTTCGATTCTTTTGGATTTTTTTACAAATTTTAATTTTTATGAACGAAATTTTAGCAAATTTAATTGAAACTATATACGATTTTTTTGGATTTTTTTACAAATTTTTATTTTTATGAACGAAATTTTAGCAAATTTAATTGAAACTATCTTCGATTTTATGGATTTTTTAAAATTTTTATTTTTATGATCGAAATTTTAGCAAATTTAATTGAAACTATCTTCGATTTTTTTACAAATTTTAATTTTTATGGACGACATTTTAGCAAATTTAATTGAAACTATCTTCGATTTTTTTGGATTTTTTTACAAATTTTAATTTTTATGAATGAAATTTTAGCAAACTTAATTGTAACTATCTTCGATTTTTTTGAATTTTTTTACAAATTTTAATTTTTATGAACGAAATTTTGGCAAATTTAATTGAAACTATCTTCGATTTTTTTGGATTTTTTTACAAATTTTAATTTTTATGAACGAAATTTTAGCAAATTTAATTGAAACTATCTTCGATTTTTTTGGATTTTTTTACAAATTTTTATTTTTATGAACGAAATTTTAGCAAATTTAATTGAAACTATCTTTGATTTTTTTGGATTTTCTTAAAATTTGAAGTTTTATGAACTAAATTTTAGCAAATATAATTTAAGCTATCTTCTATTTTTTTGGATTTTTTACAAATATTAATTTTTATGTACGACATTTTAGCTAATATAATTGAAACTATCTTCGATTTTTTTGGATTTTTATACAAATTTTAATTTTTATGAACGAAATTTTAGCAAATTTAATTGAAACTATCTTCGATTTTTTTGGATTTTTTTTAAATTTTTATTTTTATGAACGAAATTTTAGCAAATTTAATTGAAACTATCTTTGATTGTTTTGGATTTTCTTAAAATTTTAAGTTTTATGAACTAAATTTTAGCAAATTTAATTTAAGCTATCTTCTATTTTTTTGGATTTTTTTACAAATATTAATTTTTATGTACGACATTTTAGCAAATATAATTGAAACTATCTTCGATTTTTTAGGATTTTTATACAAATTTTAATTTTTATGAATGAAATTTTAGCAAACTTAATTGAAACTATCTTCGATTTTTTTGGATTTTCTTTAAATTTTTAAGTTTTATGAACTAAATTTTAGCAAATTTAATTTAAGCCATCTTCGATTTTTTGGATTTTTTTACAAATTTTAATTTTTATGAACGAAATTTTAGCAAATTTAATTGAAACTATCTTCGATTTTTTGGATTTTTTTAAAATTTTTATTTTTATGAACGAAATTTAGCAAATTTAATTGAAACTTTCTTCGATTTTTTTGGATTTTTTTACAAATTTTAATTTTTATGAACGAAATTTAGCAAATTTAATTGGAACTATATACGATTTTTTTGGGATTTTTTTACAAATTTTTATTTTTATGGACGACATTTTAGCAAATTTAATTGAAACTATCTTCGATTTTATGGATTTTTTTAAAATTTTTATTTTTATGAACGAAATTTTAGCAAATTTAATTGAAACTATCTTCGATTTTTTTGGATTTTTTTAAAATTTTTATTTTTATGAACGAAATTTTAGCAAATTTAATTGAAACTATCTTTGATTTTTTTGGATTTTCTTAAAATTTTAAGTTTTATGAACGAAATTTTAGCAAATTTAATTGAAACTATCTTCGATTTTATGGATTTTTTTTAAAATTTTTATTTTTATGAACGAAATTTTAGCAAATATAATTGAAACTATCTTCGATTTTTTTATAAATTTTAATTTTTATGAACGAAATTTTAGCAAATTTAATTGAAACTATATTCGATTTTTTTGGATTTTTTTACAAATTTTTATTTTTATGAACGAAATTTTAGCAAATTTAATTGAAACTATCTTCGATTTTTTTGGATTTTTTTAAAATTTTTATTTTTATGAACGAAATTTTAGCAAATTTAATTGAAACTATCTTTGATTTTTTTGGATTTTCTTAAAATTTTAAGTTTTATGAACTAAATTTTAGCAAATTTAATTTAAGCTATCTTCTATTTTTTTGGATTTTTTTACAAATATTAATTTTTATGTACGACATTTTAGCAAATATAATTGAAACTATCTTCGATTTTTTTGGATTTTTATACAAATTTTAATTTTTATGAACGAAATTTTTGCAAACTTAATTGAAACTATCTTCGATTTTTTGGATTTTTTTAAAATTTTTATTTTTATGAACGAAATTTTAGCAAATTTAATTGAAACTTTCTTCGATTCTTTTGGATTTTTTTACAAATTTTAATTTTTATGAACGAAATTTTAGCAAATTTAATTGAAACTATATACGATTTTTTTGGATTTTTTTACAAATTTTTATTTTTATGAACGAAATTTTAGCAAATTTAATTGAAACTTTCTTCGATTTTTTTGGATTTTTTTACAAATTTTAATTTTATGAACGAAATTTTAGCAAATTTAATTGGAACTATATACGATTTTTTGGGGATTTTTTTACAAATTTTTATTTTTATGGACGACATTTTAGCAAATTTAATTGAAACTATCTTCGATTTTATGGATTTTTTTAAAATTTTTATTTTTATGAACGAAATTTTAGCAAATTTAATTGAAACTATCTTCGATTTTTTTGGATTTTTTTTAAAATTTTTATTTTTATGAACGAAATTTTAGCAAATTTAATTGAAACTATCTTTGATTTTTTTGGATTTTCTTAAAATTTTAAGTTTTATGAACGAAATTTTAGCAAATTTAATTGAAACTATCTTCGATTTTATGGATTTTTTTAAAATTTTTATTTTTATGAACGAAATTTTAGCAAATTTAATTGAAACTATCTTCGATTTTTTTATAAATTTTAATTTTTATGAACGAAATTTTAGCAAATTTAATTGAAACTATATTCGATTTTTTTGGATTTTTTTACAAATTTTTATTTTTATGAACGAAATTTTAGCAAATTTAATTGAAACTATCTTCGATTTTTTTGGATTTTTTTAAAATTTTTATTTTTATGAACGAAATTTTAGCAAATTTAATTGAAACTATCTTTGATTTTTTTGGATTTTCTTAAATTTTAAGTTTTATGAACTAAATTTTAGCAAATTTAATTTAAGCTATCTTCTATTTTTTTGGATTTTTTACAAATATTAATTTTTATGTACGACATTTTAGCAAATATAATTGAAACTATCTTCGATTTTTTTGGATTTTTATACAAATTTTAATTTTTATGAACGAAATTTTTGCAAACTTAATTGAAACTATCTTCGATTTTTTGGATTTTTTAAAATTTTTATTTTTATGAACGAAATTTTAGCAAATTTAATTGAAACTTTCTTCGATTCTTTTGGATTTTTTTACAAATTTTAATTTTTATGAACGAAATTTTAGCAAATTTAATTGAAACTATATACGATTTTTTTGGATTTTTTTACAAATTTTTATTTTTATGAACGAAATTTTAGCAAATTTAATTGAAACTATCTTCGATTTTTTGGATTTTTTTAAAAATTTTATTTTTATGAACGAAATTTTAGCAAATTTAATTGAAACTATCTTTGATTTTTTTTGATTTTCTTAAAATTTTTAATTTTATGAACTAAATTTTAGCAAATTTAATTGAAACTATCTTCGATTTTTTTGGATTTTTTTAAAATTTTTATTTTTATGAACGAAATTTTAGCAAATTTAATTGAAACTATCTTTGATTTTTTTTGGATTTTCTTAAAATTTTAAGTTTTATGATCTAAATTTTAGCAAATTTAATTTAAGCTATCTTCGATTTTTTTGGATTTTTTTACAAATTTTAATTTTTATGAACAAAATTTTAGAAAATTTAATTGAAACTATCTTCGATTTTATGGATTTTTTTAAAATTTTTATTTTTATGAACGAAATTTTAGCAAATTTAATTGAAACTATCTTCGATTTTTTTGGATTTTTTTAAAATTTTTATTTTTATGAACGAAATTTTAGCAAATTTAATTGAAACTATCTTTGATTTTTTTGGATTTTCTTAAAATTTTAAGTTTTATGAACTAAATTTTAGCAAATTTAATTTAAGCTATCTTCTATTTTTTTGGATTTTTTTACAAATATTAATTTTTATGTACGACATTTTAGCAAATATAATTGAAACTATCTTCGATTTTTTTGGATTTTTATACAAATTTTAAATTTTATGAACGAAATTTTAGCAAATTTAATTGAAACTATCTTCGATTTTTTGGATTTTTTTAAAATATTTATTTTTATGAACGAAATTTTAGCAAATGTAATTGAAACTATATTCGATTTTTTTGGATTTTTTTACAAATTTTTATTTTTATGAACGAAATTTTAGCAAATTTAATTGAAACTATCTTCGATTTTTTTGGATTTTTTTAAAATTTTTATTTTTATGAACGAAATTTTAGCAAATTTAATTGAAACTATCTTTGATTTTTTTGGATTTTCTTAAAATTTTAAGTTTTATGAACTAAATTTTAGCAAATTTAATTTAAGCTATCTTCTATTTTTTTGGATTTTTTTACAAATATTAATTTTTATGTACGACATTTTAGCAAATATAATTGAAACTATCTTCGATTTTTTTGGATTTTTATACAAATTTTAATTTTTATGAACGAAATTTTAGCAAACTTAATTGAAACTATTTTCGATTTTTTGGATTTTTTTAAAATTTTTATTTTTATGAACGAAATTTTAGCAAATTTAATTGAAACTTTCTTCGATTCTTTTGGATTTTTTTACAAATTTTAATTTTTATGAACGAAATTTTAGCAAATTTAATTGAAACTATATACGATTTTTTTGGATTTTTTTAAAAATTTTTATTTTTATGAACGAAATTTTAGCAAATTTAATTGAAACTATCTTCGATTTTTTTGGATTTTTTTAAAATTTTTATTTTTATGAACGAAATTTTAGCAAATTTAATTGAAACTATCTTTGATGTTTTTGGATTTTCTTAAAATTTTAAGTTTTATGAACTAAATTTTAGCAAATTTAATTTAAGCTATCTTCTATTTTTTTGGATTTTTTTACAAATATTAATTTTTATGTACGACATTTTAGCAAATATAATTGAAACTATCTTCGATTTTTTTGAATTTTTATACAAATTTTAATTTTTATGAACGAAATTTTAACAAATTTAATTGAAACTATCTTTGATTTTTTTGGATTTTCTTGAAATTTTTAATTTTTATGAACTAAATTTTAGCAAATTTAATTTAAGCTATCTTCTATTTTTTGGATTTTTTTACAAATATTAATTTTAAGGACGACATTTTAGCAAATTTAATTGAAACTATCTTCGATTTTTTTGGATTTTTTTACAAATTTTAATTTTTATGAATGAAATTTTAGCAAACTTAATTGTAACTATCTTCGATTTTTTTGAATTTTTTTACAAATTTTAATTTTTATGAACGAAATTTTGGCAAATTTAATTGAAACTATCTTCGATTTTTTTGGATTTTTTTACAAATTTTAATTTTTATGAACG
This sequence comes from Andrena marginata, assembly GCA_963932335.1. Taxonomy (NCBI): domain Eukaryota; kingdom Metazoa; phylum Arthropoda; class Insecta; order Hymenoptera; family Andrenidae; genus Andrena; species Andrena marginata. The sequence continues at coordinate 14,711 of CAWVQI010000459.1, read as the reverse complement.
AAATTTTAGCAAATTTAATTGAAACTATCTTCGATTTTTTTGGATTTTTTTAAAATTTTTATTTTTATGAACGAAATTTTAGCAAATTTAATTGAAACTATCTTTGATGTTTTTGGATTTTCTTAAAATTTTAAGTTTTATGAACTAAATTTTAGCAAATTTAATTTAAGCTATCTTCTATTTTTTTGGATTTTTTTACAAATATTAATTTTTATGTACGACATTTTAGCAAATATAATTGAAACTATCTTCGATTTTTTTGAATTTTTATACAAATTTTAATTTTTATGAACGAAATTTTAACAAATTTAATTGAAACTATCTTTGATTTTTTTGGATTTTCTTAAAATTTTAAGTTTTATGAACTAAATTTTAGCAAATTTAATTTAAGCTATCTTCGATTTTTTTGGATTTTTTTACAAATTTTAATTTTTATGAACGAAATTTTAGAAAATTTAATTGAAACTATCTTCGATTTTATGGATTTTTTTAAAATTTTTATTTTTATGATCGAAATTTTAGCAAATTTAATTGAAACTATCTTCGATTTTTTTGGATTTTTTTAAAATTTTTATTTTTATGAACTAAATTTTAGCAAATTTAATTGAAACTATCTTTGATTTTTTTGGATTTTCTTAAAATTTTAAGTTTTATGAACTAAATTTTAGCAAATTTAATTTAAGCTATCTTCTATTTTTTTACAAATATTAATTTTTATGTACGACATTTTAGCAAATATAATTGAAACTATCTTCGATTTTTTTGGATTTTTATACAAATTTCAATTTTTATGAACGAAATTTTAGCAAATTTAATTGAAACTATCTTTGATTTTTTTGGATTTTCTTAAAATTTTAAGTTTTATGAACTAAATTTTAGCAAATTTAATTTAAGCTATCTTCTATTTTTTTGGATTTTTTTACAAATATTAATTTTTATGTACGACATTTTAGCAAATATAATTGAAACTATCTTCGATTTTTTTGGATTTTTATACAAATTTTAAATTTTATGAACGAAATTTTAGCAAATTTAATTGAAACTATCTTCGATTTTTTGGATTTTTTTAAAATATTTATTTTTATGAACGAAATTTTAGCAAATGTAATTGAAACTATATTCGATTTTTTTGGATTTTTTTACAAATTTTTATTTTTATGAACGAAATTTTAGCAAATTTAATTGAAACTATCTTCGATTTTTTTGGATTTTTTTAAAATTTTTATTTTTATGAACGAAATTTTAGCAAATTTAATTGAAACTATCTTTGATTTTTTTGGATTTTCTTAAAATTTTAAGTTTTATGAACTAAATTTTAGCAAATTTAATTTAAGCTATCTTCTATTTTTTTGGATTTTTTTACAAATATTAATTTTTATGTACGACATTTTAGCAAATATAATTGAAACTATCTTCGATTTTTTTGGATTTTTATACAAATTTTAATTTTTATGAACGAAATTTTAGCAAACTTAATTGAAACTATTTTCGATTTTTTGGATTTTTTTAAAATTTTTATTTTTATGAACGAAATTTTAGCAAATTTAATTGAAACTTTCTTCGATTCTTTTGGATTTTTTTACAAATTTTAATTTTTATGAACGAAATTTTAGCAAATTTAATTGAAACTATATACGATTTTTTTGGATTTTTTTAAAAATTTTTATTTTTATGAACGAAATTTTAGCAAATTTAATTGAAACTATCTTCGATTTTTTTGGATTTTTTTACAAATTTTAATTTTTATGAACGAAATTTTAGCAAATTTAATTGAAACTATATACGATTTTTTTGGATTTTTTTAAAAATTTTTATTTTTATGAACGAAATTTTAGCAAATTTAATTGAAACTATCTTCGATTTTTTTGGATTTTTTTAAAATTTTTATTTTTATGAACGAAATTTTAGCAAATTTAATTGAAACTATCTTTGATGTTTTTGGATTTTCTTAAAATTTTAAGTTTTATGAACTAAATTTTAGCAAATTTAATTTAAGCTATCTTCTATTTTTTTGGATTTTTTTACAAATATTAATTTTTATGTACGACATTTTAGCAAATATAATTGAAACTATCTTCGATTTTTTTGAATTTTTATACAAATTTTAATTTTTATGAACGAAATTTTAACAAATTTAATTGAAACTATCTTTGATTTTTTTGGATTTTCTTGAAATTTTTAATTTTTATGAACTAAATTTTAGCAAATTTAATTTAAGCTATCTTCTATTTTTTGGATTTTTTTACAAATATTAATTTTTATGGACGACATTTTAGCAAATTTAATTGAAACTATCTTCGATTTTTTTGGATTTTTTTACAAATTTTAATTTTTATGAATGAAATTTTAGCAAACTTAATTGTAACTATCTTCGATTTTTTTGAATTTTTTTACAAATTTTAATTTTTATGAACGAAATTTTGGCAAATTTAATTGAAACTATCTTCGATTTTTTTGGATTTTTTTACAAATTTTAATTTTTATGAACGAAATTTTAGCAAATTTAATTGAAACTATCTTCGATTTTTTGGATTTTTTTAAAATTTTTATTTTTATGAACGAAATTTTAGCAAATTTAATTGAAACTATCTTTGATGTTTTTGGATTTTCTTAAAATTTTAAGTTTTATGAACTAAATTTTAGCAAATTTAATTTAAGCTATCTTCTATTTTTTTGGATTTTTTTACAAATATTAATTTTTATGTACGACATTTTAGCAAATATAATTGAAACTATCTTCGATTTTTTTGAATTTTTATACAAATTTTAATTTTTATGAACGAAATTTTAACAAATTTAATTGAAACTATCTTTGATTTTTTTGGATTTTCTTAAAATTTTAAGTTTTATGAACTAAATTTTAGCAAATTTAATTTAAGCTATCTTCGATTTTTTTGGATTTTTTTACAAATTTTAATTTTTATGAACGAAATTTTAGAAAATTTAATTGAAACTATCTTCGATTTTATGGATTTTTTTAAAATTTTTATTTTTATGATCGAAATTTTAGCAAATTTAATTGAAACTATCTTCGATTTTTTTGGATTTTTTTAAAATTTTTATTTTTATGAACTAAATTTTAGCAAATTTAATTGAAACTATCTTTGATTTTTTTGGATTTTCTTAAAATTTTAAGTTTTATGAACTAAATTTTAGCAAATTTAATTTAAGCTATCTTCTATTTTTTTACAAATATTAATTTTTATGTACGACATTTTAGCAAATATAATTGAAACTATCTTCGATTTTTTTGGATTTTTATACAAATTTCAATTTTTATGAACGAAATTTTAGCAAATTTAATTGAAACTATCTTTGATTTTTTTGGATTTTCTTAAAATTTTAAGTTTTATGAACTAAATTTTAGCAAATTTAATTTAAGCTATCTTCTATTTTTTTGGATTTTTTTACAAATATTAATTTTTATGTACGACATTTTAGCAAATATAATTGAAACTATCTTCGATTTTTTTGGATTTTTATACAAATTTTAAATTTTATGAACGAAATTTTAGCAAATTTAATTGAAACTATCTTCGATTTTTTGGATTTTTTTAAAATATTTATTTTTATGAACGAAATTTTAGCAAATGTAATTGAAACTATATTCGATTTTTTTGGATTTTTTTACAAATTTTTATTTTTATGAACGAAATTTTAGCAAATTTAATTGAAACTATCTTCGATTTTTTTGGATTTTTTTAAAATTTTTATTTTTATGAACGAAATTTTAGCAAATTTAATTGAAACTATCTTTGATTTTTTTGGATTTTCTTAAAATTTTAAGTTTTATGAACTAAATTTTAGCAAATTTAATTTAAGCTATCTTCTATTTTTTTGGATTTTTTTACAAATATTAATTTTTATGTACGACATTTTAGCAAATATAATTGAAACTATCTTCGATTTTTTTGGATTTTTATACAAATTTTAATTTTTATGAACGAAATTTTAGCAAACTTAATTGAAACTATTTTCGATTTTTTGGATTTTTTTAAAATTTTTATTTTTATGAACGAAATTTTAGCAAATTTAATTGAAACTTTCTTCGATTCTTTTGGATTTTTTTACAAATTTTAATTTTTATGAACGAAATTTTAGCAAATTTAATTGAAACTATATACGATTTTTTTGGATTTTTTTAAAAATTTTTATTTTTATGAACGAAATTTTAGCAAATTTAATTGAAACTATCTTCGATTTTTTTGGATTTTTTTAAAATTTTTATTTTTATGAACGAAATTTTAGCAAATTTAATTGAAACTATCTTTGATGTTTTTGGATTTTCTTAAAATTTTAAGTTTTATGAACTAAATTTTAGCAAATTTAATTTAAGCTATCTTCTATTTTTTTGGATTTTTTTACAAATATTAATTTTTATGTACGACATTTTAGCAAATATAATTGAAACTATCTTCGATTTTTTTGAATTTTTATACAAATTTTAATTTTTATGAACGAAATTTTAACAAATTTAATTGAAACTATCTTTGATTTTTTTGGATTTTCTTGAAATTTTTAATTTTTATGAACTAAATTTTAGCAAATTTAATTTAAGCTATCTTCTATTTTTTGGATTTTTTTACAAATATTAATTTTTATGGACGACATTTTAGCAAATTTAATTGAAACTATCTTCGATTTTTTTGGATTTTTTTACAAATTTTAATTTTTATGAATGAAATTTTAGCAAACTTAATTGTAACTATCTTCGATTTTTTTGAATTTTTTTACAAATTTTAATTTTTATGAACGAAATTTTGGCAAATTTAATTGAAACTATCTTCGATTTTTTTGGATTTTTTTACAAATTTTAATTTTTATGAACGAAATTTTAGCAAATTTAATTGAAACTATCTTCGATTTTTTTGGATTTTTTTAAAATTTTTATTTTTATGAACGAAATTTTAGCAAATTTAATTGAAACTATCTTTGATGTTTTTGGATTTTCTTAAAATTTTAAGTTTTATGAACTAAATTTTAGCAAATTTAATTTAAGCTATCTTCTATTTTTTTGGATTTTTTTACAAATATTAATTTTTATGTACGACATTTTAGCAAATATAATTGAAACTATCTTCGATTTTTTTGAATTTTTATACAAATTTTAATTTTTATGAACGAAATTTTAACAAATTTAATTGAAACTATCTTTGATTTTTTTGGATTTTCTTAAAATTTTAAGTTTTATGAACTAAATTTTAGCAAATTTAATTTAAGCTATCTTCGATTTTTTTGGATTTTTTTACAAATTTTAATTTTTATGAACGAAATTTTAGAAAATTTAATTGAAACTATCTTCGATTTTATGGATTTTTTTAAAATTTTTATTTTTATGATCGAAATTTTAGCAAATTTAATTGAAACTATCTTCGATTTTTTTGGATTTTTTTAAAATTTTTATTTTTATGAACTAAATTTTAGCAAATTTAATTGAAACTATCTTTGATTTTTTTGGATTTTCTTAAAATTTTAAGTTTTATGAACTAAATTTTAGCAAATTTAATTTAAGCTATCTTCTATTTTTTTACAAATATTAATTTTTATGTACGACATTTTAGCAAATATAATTGAAACTATCTTCGATTTTTTGGATTTTTATACAAATTTCAATTTTTATGAACGAAATTTTAGCAAATTTAATTGAAACTATCTTTGATTTTTTTGGATTTTCTTAAAATTTTAAGTTTTATGAACTAAATTTTAGCAAATTTAATTTAAGCTATCTTCTATTTTTTTGGATTTTTTTACAAATATTAATTTTTATGTACGACATTTTAGCAAATATAATTGAAACTATCTTCGATTTTTTTGGATTTTTATACAAATTTTAAATTTTATGAACGAAATTTTAGCAAATTTAATTGAAACTATCTTCGATTTTTTGGATTTTTTTAAAATATTTATTTTTATGAACGAAATTTTAGCAAATGTAATTGAAACTATATTCGATTTTTTTGGATTTTTTTACAAATTTTTATTTTTATGAACGAAATTTTAGCAAATTTAATTGAAACTATCTTCGATTTTTTGGATTTTTTTAAAATTTTTATTTTTATGAACGAAATTTTAGCAAATTTAATTGAAACTATCTTTGATTTTTTTGGATTTTCTTAAAATTTTAAGTTTTATGAACTAAATTTTAGCAAATTTAATTTAAGCTATCTTCTATTTTTTTGGATTTTTTTACAAATATTAATTTTTATGTACGACATTTTAGCAAATATAATTGAAACTTCTTCGATTTTTTTGGATTTTTATACAAATTTTAATTTTTATGAACGAAATTTTAGCAAACTTAATTGAAACTATTTTCGATTTTTTGGATTTTTTTAAAATTTTTATTTTTATGAACGAAATTTTAGCAAATTTAATTGAAACTTTCTTCGATTCTTTTGGATTTTTTTACAAATTTTAATTTTTATGAACGAAATTTTAGCAAATTTAATTGAAACTATATACGATTTTTTTGGATTTTTTTAAAAATTTTTATTTTTATGAACGAAATTTTAGCAAATTTAATTGAAACTATCTTCGATTTTTTTGGATTTTTTTACAAATTTTAATTTTTATGAACGAAATTTTAGCAAATTTAATTGAAACTATATACGATTTTTTTGGATTTTTTTAAAAATTTTTATTTTTATGAACGAAATTTTAGCAAATTTAATTGAAACTATCTTCGATTTTTTTGGATTTTTTTAAAATTTTTATTTTTATGAACGAAATTTTAGCAAATTTAATTGAAACTATCTTTGATGTTTTTGGATTTTCTTAAAATTTTAAGTTTTATGAACTAAATTTTAGCAAATTTAATTTAAGCTATCTTCTATTTTTTTGGATTTTTTTACAAATATTAATTTTTATGTACGACATTTTAGCAAATATAATTGAAACTATCTTCGATTTTTTTGAATTTTTATACAAATTTTAATTTTTATGAACGAAATTTTAACAAATTTAATTGAAACTATCTTTGATTTTTTTGGATTTTCTTGAAATTTTTAATTTTTATGAACTAAATTTTAGCAAATTTAATTTAAGCTATCTTCTATTTTTTGGATTTTTTTACAAATATTAATTTTTATGGACGACATTTTAGCAAATTTAATTGAAACTATCTTCGATTTTTTTGGATTTTTTTACAAATTTTAATTTTTATGAATGAAATTTTAGCAAACTTAATTGTAACTATCTTCGATTTTTTTGAATTTTTTTACAAATTTTAATTTTTATGAACGAAATTTTGGCAAATTTAATTGAAACTATCTTCGATTTTTTTGGATTTTTTTACAAATTTTAATTTTTATGAACGAAATTTTAGCAAATTTAATTGAAACTATCTTCGATTTTTTTGGATTTTTTTAAAATTTTTATTTTTATGAACGAAATTTTAGCAAATTTAATTGAAACTATCTTTGATGTTTTTGGATTTTCTTAAAATTTTAAGTTTTATGAACTAAATTTTAGCAAATTTAATTTAAGCTATCTTCTATTTTTTTGGATTTTTTTACAAATATTAATTTTTATGTACGACATTTTAGCAAATATAATTGAAACTATCTTCGATTTTTTTGAATTTTTATACAAATTTTAATTTTTATGAACGAAATTTTAACAAATTTAATTGAAACTATCTTTGATTTTTTTGGATTTTCTTAAAATTTTAAGTTTTATGAACTAAATTTTAGCAAATTTAATTTAAGCTATCTTCGATTTTTTTGGATTTTTTTACAAATTTTAATTTTTATGAACGAAATTTTAGAAAATTTAATTGAAACTATCTTCGATTTTATGGATTTTTTTAAAATTTTTATTTTTATGATCGAAATTTTAGCAAATTTAATTGAAACTATCTTCGATTTTTTTGGATTTTTTTAAAATTTTTATTTTTATGAACTAAATTTTAGCAAATTTAATTGAAACTATCTTTGATTTTTTTGGATTTTCTTAAAATTTTAAGTTTTATGAACTAAATTTTAGCAAATTTAATTTAAGCTATCTTCTATTTTTTTACAAATATTAATTTTTATGTACGACATTTTAGCAAATATAATTGAAACTATCTTCGATTTTTTTGGATTTTTATACAAATTTCAATTTTTATGAACGAAATTTTAGCAAATTTAATTGAAACTATCTTTGATTTTTTTGGATTTTCTTAAAATTTTAAGTTTTATGAACTAAATTTTAGCAAATTTAATTTAAGCTATCTTCTATTTTTTTGGATTTTTTTACAAATATTAATTTTTATGTACGACATTTTAGCAAATATAATTGAAACCATCTTCGATTTTTTTGGATTTTTATACAAATTTTAAATTTTATGAACGAAATTTTAGCAAATTTAATTGAAACTATCTTCGATTTTTTGGATTTTTTTAAAATATTTATTTTTATGAACGAATTTTAGCAAATGTAATTGAAACTATATTCGATTTTTTTGGATTTTTTTACAAATTTTTATTTTTATGAACGAAATTTTAGCAAATTTAATTGAAACTATCTTCGATTTTTTTGGATTTTTTTAAAATTTTTATTTTTATGAACGAAATTTTAGCAAATTTAATTGAAACTATCTTTGATTTTTTTGGATTTTCTTAAAATTTTAAGTTTTATGAACTAAATTTTAGCAAATTTAATTTAAGCTATCTTCTATTTTTTTGGATTTTTTTACAAATATTAATTTTTATGTACGACATTTTAGCAAATATAATTGAAACTATCTTCGATTTTTTTGGATTTTTATACAAATTTTAATTTTTATGAACGAAATTTTAGCAAACTTAATTGAAACTATTTTCGATTTTTGGATTTTTTTAAAATTTTTATTTTTATGAACGAAATTTTAGCAAATTTAATTGAAACTTTCTTCGATTCTTTTGGATTTTTTTACAAATTTTAATTTTTATGAACGAAATTTTAGCAAATTTAATTGAAACTATATACGATTTTTTTGGATTTTTTTAAAAATTTTTATTTTTATGAACGAAATTTTAGCAAATTTAATTGAAACTATCTTCGATTTTTTTGGATTTTTTTAAAATTTTTATTTTTATGAACGAAATTTTAGCAAATTTAATTGAAACTATCTTTGATGTTTTTGGATTTTCTTAAAATTTTAAGTTTTATGAACTAAATTTTAGCAAATTTAATTTAAGCTATCTTCTATTTTTTTGGATTTTTTTACAAATATTAATTTTTATGGACGACATTTTAGCAAATTTAATTGAAACTATAAACGATTTTTTTGGGATTTTTTTACAAATTTTTATTTTTATGGACGACATTTTAGCAAATTTAATTGAAACTATCTTCGATTTTTTTGGATTTTTTTACAAATTTTATTTTTTATGAACGAAATTTTAGCAAATGTAATTGAAACTATCTTCGATATTTTTGGATTTTTTTAAAATTTTAATTTTTATGAACGAAATTTTAGCAAACTTAATTGTAACTATCTTCGATTTTTTTGAATTTTTTTACAAATTTTAATTTTTATGAACGAAATTTTGGCAAATTTAATTGAAACTATCTTCGATTTTTTTGGATTTTTTTACAAATTTTAATTTTTATGAACGAAATTTTAGCAAATTTAATTGAAACTATCTTCGATTTTTTTGGATTTTTTTACAAATTTTTATTTTTATGATCGAAATTTTAGCAAATTTAATTGAAACTATCTTCGATTATTTTGGATTTTTTTACAAATTTTAATTTTTATGAACGAAATTTTAGCAAATATAATTGAAACTATCTTCGATTTTTTTTTGATTTTTATACAAATTTTAATTTTTATGAACGAAATTTTAGCAAATTTAATTGAAACTATCTTCGATTTTTTTGGATTTTTTTACAAATTTTTATTTTTGTGAACGAAATTTTAGCAAATTTAATCGAAACTATCTTCGATTATTTTGGATTTTTTTACAAATTTTAATTTTTATGAACGAAATTTTAGCAAATTTAATTGGAACTATAAACGATTTTTTTGGGATTTTTTTACAAATTTTTATTTTTATGGACGACATTTTAGCAAATTTAATTGAAACTATCTTCGATTTTTTTGGATTTTTTTACAAATTTTATTTTTTATGAACGAAATTTTAGCAAATGTAATTGAAACTATCTTCGATATTTTTGGATTTTTTTAAAATTTTAATTTTTATGAACGAAATTTTAGCAAATTTAATTGAAACTATCTTCGATTTTTTGGATTTTTTTAAAATTTTTATTTTTATGAACGAAATTTTAGCAAATTTAATTGAAACTTTCCTCGATTTTTTTGGATTTTTTTACAAATTTTAATTTTTATGAACGAAATTTTAGCAAATTTAATTGGAACTATATACGATTTTTTTGGGATTTTTTTACAAATTTTTATTTTTATGGACGACATTTTAGCAAATTTAATTGAAACTATCTTTGATTTTTTTGGATTTTCTTGAAATTTTTAATTTTTATGAACTAAATTTTAGCAAATTTAATTTAAGCTATCTTCTATTTTTTTGGATTTTTTTACAAATATTAATTTTTATGGACGACATTTTAGCAAATTTAATTGAAACTATCTTCGATTTTTTTGGATTTTTTTACAAATTTTAATTTTTATGAATGAAATTTTAGCAAACTTAATTGTAACTATCTTCGATTTTTTTGAATTTTTTTACAAATTTTAATTTTTATGAACGAAATTTTGGCAAATTTAATTGAAACTATCTTCGATTTTTTTGGATTTTTTTACAAATTTTAATTTTTATGAACGAAATTTTAGCAAATTTAATTGAAACTATCTTCGATTTTTTTGGATTTTTTTACAAATTTTTATTTTTATGAACGAAATTTTAGCAAATTTAATTGAAACTATCTTCGATTATTTTGGATTTTTTTACAAATTTTAATTTTTATGAACGAAATTTTAGCAAATATAATTGAAACTATCTTCGATTTTTTTTTGATTTTTATACAAATTTTAATTTTTATGAACGAAATTTTAGCAAATTTAATTGAAACTATCTTCGATTTTTTTGGATTTTTTTACAAATTTTTATTTTTGTGAACGAAATTTTAGCAAATTTAATCGAAACTATCTTCGATTATTTTGGATTTTTTTACAAATTTTAATTTTTATGAACGAAATTTTAGCAAATTTAATTGGAACTATAAACGATTTTTTTGGGATTTTTTTACAAATTTTTATTTTTATGGACGACATTTTAGCAAATTTAATTGAAACTATCTTCGATTTTTTTGGATTTTTTTACAAATTTTATTTTTTATGAACGAAATTTTAGCAAATGTAATTGAAACTATCTTCGATATTTTTGGATTTTTTTAAAATTTTAATTTTTATGAACGAAATTTTAGCAAATTTAATTGAAACTATCTTCGATTTTTTGGATTTTTTTAAAATTTTTATTTTTATGAACGAAATTTTAGCAAATTTAATTGAAACTTTCCTCGATTTTTTTGGATTTTTTTACAAATTTTAATTTTTATGAACGAAATTTTAGCAAATTTAATTGGAACTATATACGATTTTTTTGGGATTTTTTTACAAATTTTTATTTTTATGGACGACATTTTAGCAAATTTAATTGAAACTATCTTCGATTTTTTTGGATTTTTTTACAAATTTTAATTTTTATGAACGAAATTTTAACAAATTTAATTGAAACTATCTTTGATTTTTTTGGATTTTCTTGAAATTTTTAATTTTTATGAACTAAATTTTAGCAAATTTAATTTAAGCTATCTTCTATTTTTTTGGATTTTTTTACAAATATTAATTTTTATGGACGACATTTTAGCAAATTTAATTGAAACTATCTTCGATTTTTTTGGATTTTTTTACAAATTTTAATTTTTATGAATGAAATTTTAGCAAACTTAATTGTAACTGTCTTCGATTTTTTTGAATTTTTTTACAAATTTTAATTTTTATGAACGAAATTTTGGCAAATTTAATTGAAACTATCTTCGATTTTTTTGGATTTTTTTACAAATTTTAATTTTTATGAACGAAATTTTAGCAAATTTAATTGAAACTATCTTCGATTTTTTTGGATTTTCTTCAAATTTTTAATTTTTATGAACTAAATTTTAGCAAATTTAATTGAAACTATCTTCGATTTTTTTGGATTTTTTTACAAATTTTTATTTTTATGAACGAAATTTTAGCAAATTTAATTGAAACTATCTTCGATTATTTTGGATTTTTTTACAAATTTTAATTTTTATGAACGAAATTTTAGCAAATATAATTGAAACTATCTTCGATTTTTTTTTGATTTTTATACAAATTTTAATTTTTATGAACGAAATTTTAGCAAATTTAATTGAAACTATCTTCGATTTTTTTGGATTTTTTTACAAATTTTTATTTTTGTGAACGAAATTTTAGCAAATTTAATCGAAACTATCTTCGATTATTTTGGATTTTTTTACAAATTTTAATTTTTATGAACGAAATTTTAGCAAATTTAATTGGAACTATAAACGATTTTTTTGGGATTTTTTTACAAATTTTTATTTTTATGGACGACATTTTAGCAAATTTAATTGAAACTATCTTCGATTTTTTTGGATTTTTTTACAAATTTTATTTTTTATGAACGAAATTTTAGCAAATGTAATTGAAACTATCTTCGATATTTTTGGATTTTTTTAAAATTTTAATTTTTATGAACGAAATTTTAGCAAATTTAATTGAAACTATCTTCGTTTTTTTGGATTTTTTTAAAATTTTTATTTTTATGAACGAAATTTTAGCAAATTTAATTGAAACTTTCCTCGATTTTTTTGGATTTTTTTACAAATTTTAATTTTTATGAACGAAATTTTAGCAAATTTAATTGGAACTATATACGATTTTTTTGGGATTTTTTTACAAATTTTTATTTTTATGGACGACATTTTAGCAAATTTAATTGAAACTATCTTCGATTTTTTTGGATTTTTTTACAAATTTTATTTTTTATGAACGAAATTTTAGCAAATGTAATTGAAACTATCTTCGATATTTTTGGATTTTTTTACAAATTTTAATTTTTATGCACGAAATTTTAGCAAATTTAATTGAAACTATCTTTGATTTTTTTGGATTTTCTTAAAATTTTAAGTTTTATGAACTAAATTTTAGCAAATTTAATTTAAGCTATCTTCTATTTTTTTGGATTTTTTTACAAATATTAATTTTTATGTACGACATTTTAGCAAATATAATTGAAACTATCTTCGATTTTTTTGGATTTTTATACAAATTTTAATTTTTATGAACGAAATTTTAGCAAATTTAATTGAAACTATCTTCGATTTTTTGGATTTTTTTAAAATATTTATTTTTATGAACGAAATTTTAGCAAATGTAATTGAAACTATATTCGATTTTTTTGGATTTTTTTACAAATTTTTATTTTTATGAACGAAATTTTAGCAAATTTAATTGAAACTATCTTCGATTTTTTTGGATTTTTTTAAAATTTTTATTTTTATGAACGAAATTTTAGCAAATTTAATTGAAACTATCTTTGATTTTTTTGGATTTTCATAAAATTTTAAGTTTTATGAACTAAATTTTAGCAAATTTAATTTAAGCTATCTTCGATTTTTTTGGATTTTTTTACAAATTTTAATTTTTATGAACGAAATTTTAGAAAATTTAATTGAAACTATCTTCGATTTTATGGATTTTTTTAAAATTTTTATTTTTATGAACGAAATTTTAGCAAATTTAATTGAAACTATCTTCGATTTTTTTGGATTTTTTTAAAATTTTTATTTTTATGAACTAAATTTTAGCAAATTTAATTGAAACTATCTTTGATTTTTTTGGATTTTCTTAAAATTTTAAGTTTTATGAACTAAATTTTAGCAAATTTAATTTAAGCTATCTTCTATTTTTTTACAAATATTAATTTTTATGTACGACATTTTAGCAAATATAATTGAAACTATCTTCGATTTTTTTGGATTTTTATACAAATTTTAATTTTTATGAACGAAATTTTAGCAAACTTAATTGAAACTATTTTCGATTTTTTGGATTTTTTTAAAATTTTTATTTTTATGAACGAAATTTTAGCAAATTTAATTGAAACTTTCTTCGATTCTTTTGGATTTTTTTACAAATTTTAATTTTTATGAACGAAATTTTAGCAAATTTAATTGAAACTATATACGATTTTTTTGGATTTTTTAAAAATTTTTATTTTTATGAACGAAATTTTAGCAAATTTAATTGAAACTATCTTCGATTTTTTTGGATTTTTTTAAAAATTTTATTTTTATGAACGAAATTTTAGCAAATTTAATTGAAACTATCTTTGATTTTTTTGGATTTTCTTAAAATTTTTAATTTTTATGAACTAAATTTTAGCAAATTTAATTGAAAATATCTTCGATTTTTTTTTATTTTTTTAAAATTTTTATTTTTATGAACGAAATTTTAGCAAATTTAATTGAAACTATCTTTGATTTTTTTGGATTTTCTTAAAATTTTAAGTTTTATGAACTAAATTTTAGCAAATTTAATTTAAGCTATCTTCGATTTTTTTGGATTTTTTTACAAATTTTAATTTGTATGAACGAAATTTTAGAAAATTTAATTGAAACTATCTTCGATTTTATGGATTTTTTTAAAATTTTTATTTTCATGAACGAAATTTTAGCAAATTTAATTGAAACTATCTTCGATTTTTTTGGATTTTTTT